>OX457038.1:31644067-31666567 GCA_949752735.1 Lumbricus terrestris | reverse complement strand
AGGTCAACAGTTTTTTCGGCGACCCTGACGAAAATTTTCTCTTGTTGTGCGTACAAGAAAAAAATCCTGGGGGCGCCGCTGGTCCAAAGGGTTGTCCAAATGGTAGTAGTCCAAAGGTAGTCCATAGGGTAGTCCAAAAGAGGTGATAGTTCGCTTACCATAGAGGTAAAGTTGCTGTGGGTGTCGAGAATAATTGGAGAATGGAGGATCAGATGAGTCGGGTAAGAATAATTCTCGAAGAGGCGAGACTTCAGTTTTGAGTGAAAGGTATACGACCTACACGATGGGTGATGAAAAGACAATCCTGCATGATACAGATGAATGATTTTGAGTGATTGGCAGTGACGGTTGAGGAATAAAAAAAATCCAGAATTCAGAAAAACTGGTGCAGTTTTGGGCATGGCTCGGTTGGAGAGCCTGAGATAAACGGTGATTATTATTATTATTATTAAATAAATCTGCAACGCGCCCAAGGTCACCCCGAATGTGAATTTGAGGCGCGTAGGCATATAGTCAGCCGCCAGATGAAGCGGAGAGTTGGATATCTAAGTGCTTGAATGCTGAGGAGAAATAGATAGAACAGACTCAGATGTTGGTTTTTGAGCCGCTCTTTAAAGAAAGGAAGTGATTAGAGCTACGTAGCGAGAGCGTAAGTCGATTCCATCACCTGGAAGGAAGACAGAGCAAGAAGTGCGACAAAATTAGCAGTTGTCAGTGTAGGGCCTACATGTATTGCATGTACGGCTACTGTGATAATTTATTATCACGATTATTAATAATGGTGTTCATTATATTTACTATTGCTATTATTATTATTTGTAAAATTAATTAAGATTATTGTTGACATTTTCGTTATGGTTATTAATGAACTGCTAAAAAGTGCAACATTGCAGTACTGGAAGGTCAAATGGCAGACTAGTTGTTGCCAATGATGCATTGACCAAGATCAAAGCCAATGGTTCGAGCTATCTACTATTAGCTCATAACAATAATTATTATTAAGATAGGCGAAATTGTGATGGCTAGACTTTAAGTAGCCTATGGGACTCCACTAAAGCTTCAACACTGAAGTAAGTTTTGACATATTATAGGTATTTTCTAATTTTCTAAGGCCGACTCATGTGACGACACTATCGTATTACAAAGGCCAGTAATAAAAGCCGTCCTTGTTTTAAAAAATCCAGAATTTATTGGTAAGACCTGTATATATCATATTTATATATCAAGGCTTAGCATGATATGCACATGCGCAATTGCGCCTGTGTAATAACTTTAGATCTATGCTATATTATAGGCCTATGCCCAGATCTAATTATATTTTATAATGCTGTACATCAATAACAGAGATATTTCACGATTGCTTGTCAATGTAGCCTATACGAGCTCGCCCATATAAATTTTCGTTGGTGACATAAATATAGATCCTGATATTTTGTTTGGTATAATTTTATACGCATAAAGAAATTTTTCAATACGTCGGCGTGTGGGTGAGCGAGAGCAGGCCATGGATGGATGGATGGATAGATAGATGGATGGATGGATGGATGGATGGATAGATAGATGGATGGATGGATATAGCTGGATAGATGGACGGATGGAAAGATGGATGGCTCGCAGAGCAGTACCAGCGCCAGTACCAGCAACTGCAAGCGGTGCAGTCGCAGCAGCCTGTGCTGCAGGCTACTCTTCATCGATGCTGCTGCTGGCATCTATTGATGGCGACCGGTGATATTGAGTAGAAGCAACGTTTGGCTGCTGCGACAAGAAGGACGAGTGTGTTGGGAACACGAGGATAAAGAAGAAGAGAAACAGTCAGACAGACAGACAGACAGACAGACAGACAGACAAATAGAAGGAAAGTTGGACAGCGATAGAGTGATACAAACGGAGATAAATAAATGTAGACAGAGGCAGTCAGGAAGACAGACAGATAGAGAGACAAAGAGACAGAGAGAGAGGAGAGAGAGGAGGTGGAAGAGCAATATACAAAATGGAAGAGGAGGAATTAAAGCGAACGGAAAAGAATGAGGCAAAAGATGGAGTAGATAGAGAGGATGAAAGCGAATGATTTTCCGGGTGAAAGGATGAATATCGGGAGCATGGTAGAAGATGGATGGAAATGGAATGAGGTGGATTCAAAGGCAAAAGAATAAACGGAGCAAGAGATGAGTAGAAAGAAGAGAATATGCCATGGAAGAGATTAAACGAAATGGCAAAAGAAGCGCAAAAGGAAACACTGGCACGTGACAAAATTTAGAGGAATGCATGGGCGAATGAAATCTGCAAGAAAATGAAACTTAGAAATACAAAGAAATACAAAGAAGTGCAAAGACTGATGAAGCTAAGAAGAAGTGAAATAAAACAGTGGATGACGAATGACGATGAGCAAAAGCCTTGAACTTAGCCGTCACAAAAAATTTAATAGAGCAGTAGAAAAGAGAGGAACGATCGACGAACTGTCTGCGGCAGTGCAGACACTCAAATCGAGTTCAGTAAAGTCACAAGGAAACAAATCGAATGGTTGTTTCGGATAAAAAGTGAATTAATGCGAAGAATAATAAGAACTTTGGGGAATGAAGCATCGCCGTATATAGCCTACCCTATATTACTCGTATATCCTGTGCAATGCCACTATCGACTGCGTCTGTGACCGCGACAGCAAAACGATGGATCCAAGTACGTTCAACAGATAGCCGCCGATATAATGGCACAACGCAGACCACCACGCAGTCCGCCATGCAGCCCTCTACGCAGCGGCGGTCGATCGATTAGGTCTCTCCGGCCAGAGGCGGCAAGGGGAGCTCGGTGCAGACGGAAGCCGAAAATTTTCGCCAGGAAATTGTTTACCATTACAGCCTTTGGATTCGCTTCGTTCGATGCTTTCAGTTCCATTTTTCTACCTAATTTTATTAAGCGTATAACATTGCCGTCTATTATCGTCTGTACATGTGCAATAATTGATGCATCGAATATGATCTACTGTATAAAATAATTAGATAAAACTGCATGAACGTCATACGTGTGATGTATGCATAATATGCATGTGAGTAGTGATAGACTAATCGTTTAACGATCACTTTTTGCAGGGTATGGGTACGAATAAATGGCATTTCTAGGAACGGCGACTTCTAGGAAAGGCGCTTCTAGGCTTCTAGGCTTCTAGGCCACGCCTACCTAGGCTTCTAGGCCACGCCTACCTAGGCTATAGGCTTCTAGGCTTCTAGGCCACGCCTACCTAGGTTTCTAGGATACACCTACCTAGGCTAATAGCGCTTCTAGGCTAGCCCTAATTAGCATACGAGCTATTAGCATACTTCCAGGAACACCCTACCTAGGCTAATAGCGCTTCTAGGCTGGCCCTAATTAGCATACAGGCTACCGGCGCACTTCCAGGAACGCCCTACCTGGCTACCGGAGCTTCTAGGCTATACCTTATTAGTAATTAGATATTATTAATCCTAATTAGTAATTAGTGCCCCCTAATTAGCGCAACAAAGGCCCGGGGAGCCCTAAATAGTGGCCCGCGCGCGCCCGCCCGCCCGCCCGGGAAGGCACCATGAGCGCTGGGGGGGGGGGGGGGGGCTGTGCCGCAGCGATATGCTAACTAATATAATAATTAAATATACTAATTTTCTGCATCTTCGTGCTATAATGCAAGAAATGCTGCATCCAACCAGCATGCGAGAACCGCAATAGCCCAGGAATCTGCATCCAATCAGCGTGCGAGCCCCATTCTAGCCCAGGAATCTGCGGCCAATGAGGGAGCGAGAATTCTATAGTGGGCCCAACCAGCAAGCGAGGAGCCCTTTAGCCCGAAATCCATGGTCAATCAGAATGTGGGAATCTTGCTAGTAGGAAATTTCTAAGTGTGAAAGAACAAACGCAATATTTTTCATAGCAATTCTTTATTACACAACAGTAAACAATCTTTATGCTAATGTGATTGCGCAATATTTTGTGCAATGGCGCAATGTCTTCAATGGCGCAATGTCTTCAACTATTTACAATGCTCGTCGCATTGTCCAATTCAAATATCTACAATGTTCAATACTTTTCGCAGAGTCCATTATTTACAAGCATCGACGACTTTTTCGCATTGTCCAAATCAAATATCTACAGAATTCAATACTTTTCGCAGAGTCCATTATTTACAACTATCGACGACTTTTTCGCATTGTCCAATTCAAATATCTACAGAGTTCGACGACTTTTCGCAATAACTACAAGTATTTACTTCAATTTCTCTATACATTATTTACACTTGGAATATTCACATGCCCATACGACAACGACTCTGAGGAATTTAAAAGATAACGCTTGTCGTCATACGGAGAGAGAGCTGCTTTGCGTAACTCAACAGTGTGCAAATCATGCTTTCGACTTTGAATAACGCAGAATTTGGAGCTAGTAGGCTTTTCTTCCAGAATACAAGCTCTGTATTCAGCATGTCTGATGCATTTCTTGACAAATGCTCTTTTTATCCCCTTCGCCGTCTTCTTTTCCTTCTCCCCAGCCAACAACAAACTATACATTTTTGATCGTAACCCGCAAAATTCAATTACAGCTTCGCCATTGCATTCGTCCTTAAACTTTCCAATGACCTTGGCGTTGGTTCGACTATGTAAAAAGTGCCCACAGGGGTAGTCAGAAGTGTCATACTCGTCTAAATTGTGCTGCATGTCAAGATATACGTCGTTTGTAAAGATATGGTAGCAAAGACTGTCAGTGTCTGTGAACAGGAGTTTGCAGGCAGAGCCATAAATGGGTATTATGTGTTCGTAATGGAATTCATACATTTTTAATTTAGATATATCCAGGATACACATGCCGGCGTAAAGGGGTTTGTTGAGTAAAACATTAGAATTTGTTAATTTTATCACGGTCAAATCTTCGTTTATGATATTGTACGATTCAAAATTTGGTCTGGCCACGAAACGTTTGGCTCGTTTCGCGTTGGTGACAAGCTTCACCGCTAGGTGCTTCCTGTTATTTTGCATGGTTTTTCCGTAAATTGAATTGTTCATTAATTTGAAGAGATCTTTTTCAAAGGAAGATTTTGCAATCTGCCGTTTGGAAGTGTTGAAGTCGATATATGGCTTCAGCCATCGACTTTGGCGAAACTCGAGGATTTTATGAATTTTCGTCAATTTCAAGCCCATTTTCAGATAGAATTGTAAATTTCGATAATGTACGACGTACCGGGTCTTTGCCATGAGATTGGGCACCAACTTTTCGACCCCGGTACCGATTTTAGCCGAAATTTTCTGTGAAACGGACTTTGCGTAAGGAGATATCATGTCCGGTCGTATGTGAAGCGTCTCTGGTGCGAGGGGATAGTCATTGTGGTCGTCGTGGAGATGAGAAGGATAGTCCAAGTCCACGTCCAAAATATAACCAAAATCGTCATCTGTCGATTTAGAGTCCAAGTCAAAATCGTCAATTTCGTATTCGTCCAAAAATCTAAATTTACCCGTCGGGAGCGGTTCGGACATGGCGTAGCCGTAGAGGTTGTTACAATCCAAATACATGATGTAGCTATTTGGACTGCTTGGGTCGTATCCTTGAGCGAGATACGGATTATTCGCCTTTGCATATCGATTGGATATCATGGAAACACCGCCTCTCATGCCCCGCTCCACAAACAGGTAAATGTCCGGGTCGGTTATCAAGTCCAAATTTACGTTTGTCATGCGCAGACACGCGTCGAAGCTAAGTCCGGGGCTGCTGTAATAGTGAAGCGGGTCCAATTTGTAAAAGTCCAAGGACATGGCACGAAACGATTCGAAAACGTCAGCCAGTAAAATGACGTCTGTCTTCAAATACAGATCGTGGTAGTCCTGCATAGTTGACATATTAAAAGTCTGCCAAATTTTCTGGGCATAGTCGTAGTCGTCCTGCGAGATGTCTTCGTCAGTCAGTTTGCTAAAGAAACAGCCTTTGGGTGGCAGAGTCCTTTCGGTCATTCTGCAGGCTGACGTCATATATTCGTAGGGAAATACCCCCTTACGCAAAAGCAATTTGTAGTCGTTCGGAAAAATTCGCCGCAAATGTTTGAATTTGGAATCATCCTCTTTCGATAAATTTTTTACCAACACATCCAAACCGCAGTTTAGAAATTGGAGGGAATCCAAAAAGCGTATATTATTGACTTCGAACGAGAGATATTTTTCCATGTTGGTTGCAATGACATTTATTTCTTGCTCTGCAAACTCCTTGTTCATATTTTTGAGAATAAGATGAGAATCGTAACCTTTAAGGTTGTGAAAAATGACAGGAAGGAGATAGTTTGCAGATTTGCCTTTCTTAGATTTGGTAGGTTTGCGAAACTTGAGTTTTAGATTGCAAGAAGAGCAAAGAGCAGAAACAAAGTTACCAGTCATGTGACAGTGGTGTCGAACTTTGTTGGAAGATGTTAGAGCGATAGAGCAAGAAGGACATGCAGCACAACTTTCAAACTGTAACCGCTGCTGCTGGGTAAGTGGAATCATCGGTTTGTTGGTGGCCAAAATTTTATTGATTCGTGTTTGTTCTGATTTCATATGCGAAAAGAAATGCTCCATCACATTTGGGCCCGAATACGTGTACGGAAGAGCGTCGTTCAATTGTGGAAATGAAGAAACTGTGAGACAACAGAACCCGCTAGGAGTGTGTGTGTCTATAATTTTGGTCGATTTTCCGACGGCCGCAGTATTGGTTGGAGTCAAGTAGCTCTCGAAATCCGAATATATCGCGTAGGGCACAGGCATTTCATGCTGAGTGTTTGCGAATGAGAGGTTAGAATTTTCGGGAGTGGGGTATCGCACGGACTGCAAGCCGTGCTTGCCGCATTCATCCATATGCGTATGCTTCCCAGCAGCAGTGGTAAAACAGTACAGACAGTATGGGCAAGGAAAACTTCTATTAGTACCAGAATTTCTTCTCCTTAGAAGAGCATCAAGATTGCGGATTGTAATATAATGGCGTTTAGCGCCATCATCAAGAAGAAGAAGGTTAACAATATGTTTTCTACCCCTGTGAGCACTTGCATATAGAGGGGTAAAAGTTTTATCATCAGGATTTGAGTACATGACATTGATAGAGTAGTCTGCATTAAGAGATTCAAACAGCGGAATTTGCTCAATGGTCATTGGAAAGTTTATACCTTTGGTATGAAGTTCGCCCAGATAGCGTCTGTAGATGGTGGCTCGCTGAGCATTATCTTTTTGGAAATGGCTCACAGCCAATGTTGCATATAGAAAGCAGAACTCATCATCATTTTGTATGTTCAGCGTAGCATGCTTATTTAGTATATATTGCGGGGTGGGAATGTAAGTAGACGCGCCGATCGGTTCATATACGGCATTACAAATTTTGAAATCTGCTACACCATTTACCAACCATCCGGAACTTTGGCTGGTGAAGACATCTACCAATTCATCGATGCGATGTACTGCGTCTTGAAGCTGGTCGGCGATCTGCGACGGATGCAACAGCGTTGCAGGCACAGACTTGAAGTAGCCGACCGTCTGTGCGTCTCCGTCTGGCGTGGGTCGCTTGAAGTTCACATCGACCGCCACGTACCATTTCACCGGCCTAAAGAAAACATTGTGCTTAATACGAATCGGCTAAGTCCGAATGCTGTGGTAAAAAATTTCTAAGTACAAGCAAAAAAAAAAAAAAATTCTAAGTTCAAATCACAGAAGCGAAAATTTTTCCAAGTCCAACATTTTAGACTGAAAATTCTTCTAAGTACAAGAAATAGAACTGCAAATTTTCTATATTGCACGCTTTAGAGCTAAAAATTGTCTAAGTTCAAGAAATAAAGAAGCCAAAAATTTTCTAAGTTGCGTGCTTTAGAGCGAAAAATTTTCTAAGTCCAAGAAATACAGATTCAAAATTTCCTAAGTGCATCATTTTAGAGCGAAAAAAATTTCTAAGTGTAAGGCAGACTCACCCTTCGTCTCTGAATGCATCCTCCAGAGCGGCGGTCATGCGCGATGCTTCTGCCAGCAACAGACCGTGCACGTCGGTTGTTTCCGGCACAGGAAACGGCATATCGATGAATGTGTTTTGCGTCGACGTGCGTAGTCCCGGATTGGTCGCTTTCTTCACGCATGTAACACAGATCTCTTGGCCGGATCGGAAGAATCGCACAGGCCGGCGATTCTTGCATTTCGTACACTCTTGACGTATCCGGCAGGTTTCACAGAGCCCGTTCGTCAGATTGGTCGCCTTGTACGCACGACAAGACTTGCACCGACCTACAGATGTACAGCAAATTTTAAAGTATGAGATTTTGCATATACAAAATAATAATGTAGCAGAATACAAGCATAAAATTCTGTGTGTATGTGTGGATATGTTGTGTATATGTATGTGTGTGTAACACACACACACAGGAAGAATGTAAAAGTTAGATTGTTCAAAATGTTAAAGTCCGTAAAGTCGCTTACTCGAAGGGCCGGGCTCTGCCGGCGAGGCCGTCCTCGCGTTCCTGTCGCTGGAGCTGGCCGCGCCGCTGAAGCCGGAGCTGCTCGCCGCCGCAGCCGCACCGCGGCTGCCGGGCTTGGATGTCGCTGCCACCGCCGCCGCCGCCGCCGCCGGGTCTCTGGACGCGAGATCCGCCATCGCGCTGCGTCCGGAGTTGGTTGCCGCCGCCGCGCAGATGCTGCCAGGATTGGGCGCAGCCGCCGGGCTCTGGATCACAGCGGCTCTCCTTGTGCTCAAGTCCAAGGCTGTCGAGTTGTTTTCGGCGGTTGGGTTCGGCGTCGTTCTCCTAATACTCAAATCCAAGGCCACCAGACTGTCGTTTCCCAGCAGTTCTACATCATACAGAAATAAGATCTTATGCAAGATACTTTACAAAATATTGTATTTGAAAAGTACAAGTTGGTTAAAATCGATCAACGCGGCACAAAATTCCGTATTTGAAAAGCATAAGTTCGTTGAAATTGTTCAATGTATTGAGCAAGTTTAAAAGATTTATGGAAAGCAGACTTACTTGCACGCTTTGGTGCGTGTCCAGCGTTCGGCTCTGCCTTTCGTTTGCCCTCTACAACACAAAGCATTCGCCATGTATTATTTCTCATGTATAAAATGTTACAAAGTATTTTAAATACCAGAATTTAACAGAACTTTAAAAATTTGTAACAAATTTTTAACATGTGATATTTTGTTCAATATAATTTTTGTCTGTTTACAAATTGCTCGAATTAAAACTTACCCATTTCTCGAATTCTCTCTTTAAGTTGAGCTTCGATCTTGAGCAATTCATCAATTTTCGCGCGTAGGTTGCTCGCTAAAGAAAAATTTAAAAAAAAAAAAAAAAAATTAGTGTTGAGGCTTTGCATTTGGTCTAAGTTAGCTAGGTATATAGAGTTTAAGAAAATGTCCTACCAGTTTCCATGGCCTGTTCTTCTTGTCAAATTCGCTTAAATCGGAAAAAGTTTTATATGGGCTCACATATACATATATCTACTACTTAATTCTGGGTTTGATCAACCAGTCTGATACTACTTTCGCAAAAATGTCAAATTTCAAATCAAATGTAATAAGTCAAGATCTGCTGGATTCTGAATCTGCTGTGTGACGACCATCGTCTGGCCGTGGGCTTTATATGGCCGGGGACTACTTTTTTCATGTATTCCTACGCAAAATAGTTCTAAGTACGCGGAAAGATATGATTAAGGTTGTGATGCGGTCAAGTCAGTGTGTATGTGTGTGTGTGTGTGCGTGTGTGAGGGAACTACTTTCTTCATATTCTCCTAGGCGAATTAGTTCTAAGTCCAAGCGAAATAATACTAAGTGCGCATGCGCACAGAATCTTATGTTGATGTTGTGATACATTTGAGTGGATGTGTGTGTGAGTGTGTGTGTTTGTGTATGTATGTGTGTGTGTGTTTGTATGTTTGAGTGGGTGTGGGTTTGTGTGTGTGTGTATGTGTGTGTGTGCGTGTGTGTGTGTGTGTGTGTGTGTGCGTGTGTGAGAGAATTACTTTCTTCATGTCCTCCTAGGCGAATTAGTTCTAAGTCCAAGCGAAATAATACTAAGTGTGCATGCGCGCCGAATGCTATGTTTGAGTGTATGCGTATGTGTGTGTGTGTTGGTGTGTATGCGTGTGTGTGAGTGTTTGTGTATAACATATAGAAAGAGTTCGTGGCATACATATCTTACTTGATTCTGTGTGAGCTGATGATGCTGATGATGGTCCTGCATGTTGCTCTGCCGCTGAGGCAGAGGGATCTGTTCCACGCCTTGTCTCAGCCTCTGATGAGGGCCCTGCTTGCAATTCATCATTGCTCAGATCTACCAGAGATAATGGTATATGCCATAAAGTGTGAATCTTTCGTCCATAATAATAATATTATTTTCTATTCATTTCAAAATACAATGTCTTTTCCTTTCGTTCGTCTTTTTGGCCTCTGGAAAAAAGTTCCAAGGAGTAAATGATTCTGCTGACACATATGTAATGCCTGCTAATACCGCTCAGATCTATAGGCCTATACAATGATATGATACAAAATAAATGCCCATAGAAATTAATTATTATCTCAGATCTATAGAATTAGGCTACAGCCCGATAGGCTGCAAAATAAATGACCATAGAAAATAATTATTATGTTCTAGCCACATGTGCAGCGAAGTTACTACAAAGTCCTGCACATAGAAAATTTATTTTAAAATAATTATACTCACGAGATGTTGAATTCCTGTCGGCTGTAACGATTCGAGTGGGAAGGATTCTGATGTTCGTAGAAGATAGCTGTAGATCTGGAAATCGAGGCTGGTCAGGAGACGTCGCCGGATTTGCGCCGCGCTCTGCCTCCGCATCTGCTTGCAATTCGCCATTTCTCAGATCTATAAATTATGAAAAAGTGCCATAAAGAGTGAATCTTTAAAATAGCCCCGTAATCTTACTGCAATTATGTTAAAATGATTGCCCATGGGTAGAAAATTCAAAGCTTTGCAGCTTCATAATCTATACTTATTTTTCTATGATGGGGATTTTAGTAGAGAAAAAGGCTAATATTATTATTTACTGTAGTCAAAAGCGTGCAAGAAAGCCCACTACAGAATTGTAGTATGTTAGAAAACGACTGTTCTATTCTATCTGTGCCAGACTCAAACGTGCAAATGTCGGCGGGTGCCGGTAGAAATGCCTCTTACATCTATATAAGATTACAAAATTGTATTAAAATAATTTAACTCACTCGAATCCATGCCTGCTGTAAATGTTCGAGTTGGAAGGAGTCTGCTATCTGTAGAACGTCGTGTGGCGATGTAGATCGTCTGTAGAACGTAGATGTAGAAGATGCTGCGTGCCGGTCGAATCTCGAAATCTCCTGGGCTTCGAAACCGTGTGTGTTTAACTAGTGCGTTGGCCGGCTTTTTATAAATGCCTGTAACCACTCTGATGATATCATCAACCATCCTGTTCAGACAAGATCGGGCGAAGTCAGACATGTCTGGGGGAGGGCTCTGCTGCTGTAGGCGCGCAGTGAGCACGCTATGCCAGCAACCCTGATGAGTAAGTGAGAATTCATGTTCAGACAAGATTGGGCGAAGTCAGACATGTCTGGGGGAGGGCTCTGCTGCTGTAGGCGCGCAGTGAGCCCGCTATGCCAGCTGCCCTGATGAGTAAGTGAGAATTCATGTTTAGACAAGATTGGGCGAAGTCAGACATGTCTGGGGGAGGGCTCTGCTGCTGTAGGCGCGCAGTGAGCCCGCTATGCCAGCTGCCCTGATGAGTAATTGGGGATTCATGTTCGGACGAGCCCAGACGAAGTCAGACAAGTTTGGGCGAGAATTCTGTCGCTTATGGCGAGAGTGAGAGAGATGGAGAGGAAGTAGAGAGAGAGAGAGAGAGAGAGAGAGAGGTACGAAGAAGGTGAGGGAGGTGGAGAGATATGTAGGAAGAGAGAGATAGGCAGGGAGAGAGAGATGCAGGAAGAGAGAGCTGTATGATGGTATAGAGCGAGAGATATAGTGAAATAATAATAATTAATTAAAATTTTAGTTAATTAGTATAATATCCAATTACAATAATAATAGTTATGATAATATTTCATAGGCTCAGCCCCCAGCGCCGATGATGCGATCCCGGGCGGGCAGGCGCGCGCGGACCACTATTTAGGGCTCCCCGGGCCTTTGTTGCGCTAATTAGGGGGCACTAATTACTAATTAGGATTAATAATATCTAATTACTAATAAGGTATAGCCTAGAAGCTCCGGTAGCCAGGTGGGGCGTTCCTGGAAGTGCGCCGGTAGCCTGTATGCTAATTAGGGCCAGCCTAGAAGCGCTATTAGCCTAGGTATGGTGTTCCTGGAAGTATGCTAATGGCTCGTATGCTAATTAGGGCTAGCCTAGAAGCGCTATTAGCCTAGGTAGGTGTATCCTAGAAACCTAGGTAGGCGTGGCCTAGAAGCCTAGAAGCCTATAGCCTAGGTAGGCGTGGCCTAGAAGCCTAGGTAGGCGTGGCCTAGAAGCCTAGAAGCCTAGAAGCGCCTTTCCTAGAAGTCGCCGTTCCTAGAAATGCCATTTATTCGTACCCATACCCTGCAAAAAGTGATCGTTAAACGATTAGTCTATCACTACTCATGTGTGTATAATTATGACCATAGGGCACGTGCATTTTTATGCCCATGCACACGTAGGTAAGTATGTATTTGGGCTGTTGCAAAGCACATGAACTTGCCTGTTTCAGGAACGCACACAGATGTGTCTTAGCACAGAAAGGAAAACTAAATTGAGCAGAGTTGAAAGAAGCACTTAGCAGTTCACGGGAAGGTTGTCTTGAAGAAATAAACTATAATGCAACCGAAGGAAGACTCTTCTCGTGTATACGTCATCGAGGGACCATCTGAAGCAGTGGAGAAGAGGTACTGACGGGAGCGGATGAGCAGGAGGCCGAGCGGGTGAGTGGGAGAGCAAGCGGGTGAGCGGGAGGCCGAGCGGATGAGCGGGAAGGCGAGCAGGTGAGCGGGTGAGCGGGTGAGCGGGAGGGCTAGCGGGTGAGCAAGCGGGTGAGCGGGAAGGCTAGCGGGTGAGCGGGAGGGTGAGCGGGTGGGCGTTGAACTGAGGCTGACGTATAATCTGAATTTGGTCGGCTTATCAGGTTGAAATTATAATTAGATATATGTCAGATGCTTCATGACGACTGCAAGAGTGAAGTATATACGGTCATCGCTGAATCATAGGATGCGTAATATTGACCGTCTCTGATGAAACCTATAAAATTATATACTGTGTGGCGAATTCACTTGGTCAGCACATGTCGTCAGCTTTCGTCTATACTGTGTCTGTTTCCCCGGCGATGAATATTCCCAGATCACGGTTAAGGTACCATTAGGTAATCCTGCATGCCGTCTGCATGGAAATGACGAAAGAAGACCCGTTGATTTTAATCGGTCGCTCATGTTAATCTCCCATCCAAACGCATTTTGTTTTGATCGAGTTGAATGTGAACGATGTAATTTATACCGTGCACCACTCTACTTTCTACACACCGTGCACGAAGTATCAACGGGGATGCCATAAAGTCGAATCATCATTGAACTCGGTCAAGACAAAATACTTGGACCTAAGTATGGAGACAGGAACTCGATATATGAGCGTCCTTCATTCATTATTATAACGTTACACCGTCGAGACAAATGTTATAATCCGATGAACAGTGGCAAGGGGTTTCGGGCGTTAGGGCTAACCCCCCCCCATTAGCTCCGGAAAACGGCTTTTAAGGGTTATTTATCCACTTTAATAAGAAAAAATAACAAAAACAGGGTATCCGGCCATAAACCCCCCATCATAAATTCCTGGCTACGCCACTGCCGATGACTGATTGTAAGCGTAAGCATAAAGCTCATGAAAGCCCCAAAGGCCTATAGCTAGGGGGTGTTTTGGGTGTTTGAACACCCCCGAAGTGAAATAGCCATGAAATAATGCATTTACTGACACTATCATGAAGTAAAGACTAAGGGGATTTCATTAACACAAGTTATGGCCTAAAAAGAGTTCATTAATTTTATTTCTATGTGACATTTTACAATAGATTAAAATAATCATCCTTCAAAACCCTTAGTCCGTTGATTCGTTTGCTTGTCAGTAAGCTTGCTCAAGGTCGAGTTAACACCCCCCCCCCTCCAATAAAATCCTGGCTGCGGCCTTGAAAACCACCATCGTAGTGATCGTACCCGTGGATATATTCTCGGTCCAAGTGCTGCAATGATTAAAGTCATATCAACTGGGTTATAATAATAAGATTATATATATATATATATATAATAAGGTTATATATACTGCTCTATATATATATATATAATAAGGTTATATATACTGCTCTATATATATATATATAATAAGCTTATATATACTGCTATATATATATAAAATAAGCTTATATATACACTGCTATATATATAATAAGCTTATATATATATATACTGCAGACGAACAGCCGTGCAAAATGCCACGATCAATCATTTTCCGGCGCCCATTGTAATTTCCGAATTCTGTGAAGCCAGTGATGAAGGGTGCTATGAAGGTTGCTTGATTCTTCTGACGACGGCTAATGCGGCGCTAGTCTCTAGACCGATATACGCGGTGCACCAAAAAATCACGTTCGTCACGAGACTCTATAGAATAAAACGTCTTACATGCACTATATATAATATAATATATAATACATAATCGTCTGCAGATTGGTGCTTGATTGAAAAAGAACATCGTCTATATTGATATCTGATAAGCGTCTTGACCTGTATTCGTTTCGATTATAATATAATTTTTATTTGGATTTAAAAACCATTTTCGAGTCGCTGGAATGTGTGCTAGAAACATTTTCCGATATCGAGCTTTGATGAATAATCGGGAAGGGCAAAAAATGCGGCCGAATTTTAAATCATAGATCTATACTGCAGGCATGTCCTGGTTTCCGTTCTCTGGGTGGTGAGTGGTGACCTGGTGGGGTGGGTGGGGGCTAAAAAGAACTTGGGCTTTGTTGGGCGGATAATTGGTCCAGAACGAGCGGCGCCGACAACATTTTGTCCCCCAAAAAAGTTGATGACCTTTTTTAGTCATGGGGTTGAAATCTCATGAAAAATTATATTTTCCGGTCCTAAAAAGCTGACGACTTTTTTATTCATTCGATTGTTTCGTTCGTAAAAAGACCCATTCCCCCCCCCAAAATGTATGTGTCTGGGCCTTCTTGGGGTGGGGTGGGGCTAAGCCTGGGAAAAGATACCATTTTCACGGTAAGAAAGTTGAATCTGGGTCTTATTTTGGGGGCACAACCCCACCGCCTGATAAATTCCGCCCATGACTGCAGGCATTGAGTAAAGGTTATAGCTTGCCAGCTTAAAGGGTTCTAAGACCCTGGCTCAATAAAAAATTCTGGTATATATATATATATATATATATATATATATATATATATTCCGCGGCGAGGAATGGCAACCACAGACCGACCTTGAGCGGCGTAGCCATGGCAACGTCGGGGATGACGGTGACATGCGCCTACCAGGTGCGCGCACGGATTACACGGCTTCCGTTTTATCAACGACCCGTTGATTTTCTGTCTCCGGCCAGGACAGCTGGCAGTTTCCATTCAGGCGGGATACAGTTTCCCGTGGAACTTTCGTTCGCGACACCCGCACGCCGTCGTGCGCAAACATTCCAATCGCCATGGCAACCGACCCGGCAGACGCGACCCGACGTGACGTCATAAGGCTAAATATAGCGGCGTATTAGTGCGCGCCGTCATTATGTTCCCCGTCTGAATTAGAGCGGCACTGTCAGACCTGCCAGATATATATCGCGACGACAGTCACGGTCATGCTGCTGCAGAAGATAGGGCGATGCATGGCGACAGCAGACACCGTATTATATGCGTGCGAATTCATTTATATATATATATATATATATATATATATATATATATATATATATAACTCATTGGAAAACATGCGTATATATATATAGTTATATGCGTTCGTCAATAAGCATATGCTTGAGAATATATATATATATATTATGTATAATTATATATAATATATATATGCTGCTTATGTATGTGTGTCCGTGCACCTATATAACAGCTGATCAGTCTGAGTTGCTGCTGCTGCTGCTGCGGCTTTTGACACTGATGCTGTGGCTGCTGCATTGGCATTGGCATTGGCTATCTGCTGCTGCTGCTGCTGAAGCCGGACACATCTGAGGCATCACCATCATCATCATCATCGTCATCATCGCCACTTAAATGTGGAAGCACGCTGACTGGTACCAGCCATTCTATCGGAATCACCGGACACTGTTTGAAGTTCTTTGTCGCTCCCTACCAGACACAGAAAAGAGAAAGAGACGATGAGTCCTCGCATTTGCTGAGATGTCGTCGTGCCAGCTTTCTTTCGTAAACGGTCAGTATCGCTTTAAAAGAACATTTTTATCGAGGTGTACCTTTTATATATGATTATGTCTGCCCTGCTGTACCGCCATATATTGAGTAGGTAAGTATGTAGGCATGTGCTTTATTGAACCGCCTGCAAACGCACTGCAGTGTGAACATCGATTCAGAACAATCTAAACGAGAGCAATCATATAAATAATAAATATTCGTAATATGTAATTAAATAATCATCATCTGAATCTACAAAACATGTAGGCCTAATAGACATCTATGAAGCTGAGCGAGAGAGAAAGGCATATATGCGAAGGGGAGATTTCAGCAGTGGGGAGGGGGGCAAGATTTTACTTCTGCCCGAAAAAATAAATCCGGAATAAATGGCGTCGTGCACTTAGAGTATATAGGCCAATGCAGTGACGGATCCAGAAAATTTCGAGGGGCAAATGGGAGGGGAATCAAAAAATGGCCTTGACCAGACATTTTTCTGATGATCCATTTTAGTCTATCCCCAAAATTTATGAAAAGCAACTGCGTTACTTTAAAATCTGTAAACCTTTTCAGTCACATTCAATAATTATTGGGGGTCACGTTCTGTGTAAATGTCAAATGGGGGCATGGCCGGATTGCCCACCCTGGATCCGCTCATATGCCTGTGTCTCTGTACAAAAGCAGAGTTTCCGTTTTTGTGCTCTCATCCGGGTAGAAGAGGCAGAGGGGCAAATACACTGGGTCCGGATACTTTTAGGAACCCAAGCTGGATAATTTTAGGCTTATAATATATATGCGAACTTGCAAAGTTTATGATGCAGTCTATATGCCTTCACTACGATCAGTTTAAACTTCAAATGAACAGTTGAATAAATTCATTATTGTTGGCTATATTGTATTGTATTGTATTGTATGGTATCTGACCATTTATAAAGCGCTTCTCGCAGCAAGAGCCTTTCAGAAGCACTCCCAGTGCGTTCAACCCCGAGAAAACAGGCAAGTTTTTAGACGAGAGAAAGACGAAGAAAGAGAGGATGGCAGATCGAACTGATAGGGGAAGTCCATTCCATAGGGAGGAAGCAATGCAGGCAAATGATCTGGATTGAGCCATGGCGGTCCTGACTCGGGGAACAAAGAGGTCAAGCCGATCAAAGGACCTAAGAGGACGCAGCGAAGTGGCAGAAAAAGGGCGAAATATATGTTCACACAGATACTTCGGAGCAAGACGCAATTGAGACTTAAGGACCAAAATCTGGACTTTAAATTGCATACGGGCCGAGAGTGGAAGCCAGTGAAGTTGTTCGGTCATGAACGTAGAAATGTGGGAGAATCTAGGAAGACGGGCAAATAGCTTACAGCAATACAAACAATATACATGTATTGTTTGTATTGTTTGTTTTGTACATAGTTGTACCGCATCTAATCATCCAAGAAGCACCTCTTGCAGAGTGCACCGTTGACTGGCGCTCTCCGTCGTGCCCGAGCTTTTATTATTTCAATTTGTTTCTATTTTTCTCTCATACAGTCATTTAGCCTTAATCAGATAGTTTTGGAACCTGTGAAAGCTCTGACTAGGGGGTCGAGATTTTCTCTCATCAACCCTGCTTGAGCCCGCACGAATTGTCGCGATTTTCGGGCAAATTTCGACTCGTGAATTGGCTGCGATTTCAGTCATTGTTTACATGATGCTACCGTGAATTCCTGAATTTTCCACGAATTTCTTAGCCATGGTGATTGCGAGCAATAGTAGGGCCTATCTACCTCGATTCGGGCAAATTGGAACTGAGAGATATTGTTGTGTAAACGAGCGTTGAACTTCAAGCATAGTTGTTCAATATTTTCCAGAGTCTGCATGCTTGCCCGAAAAAACAGACTCGCCCGAAATTTTGGGCGAGGGGTATTTGCCCCTCTGGACTCCTGCCTCCTACGCCTATGGAGAAAGGATAAAGACATAATAGAAAAACAGTATATAGTCACCTGAAAAGCATACGCGTGATAAAACCACATCCGGTTAATGTGTCAGCATGCATGAGAAATTTTACGGTTGTGCGAACGAGGACGGATTGAGTATATACTATATAGGTAGCATTTGTATGGTTTAGATAATAGGAGAGGACCTAGGACATGACTGGGGTCGTAAAGTAAGGCATATATACAAACAAAGAGAAAATGGATGATTCAGCATCAGACCGCGCACAGACAAACTGTTTGATGGTCGAAGCAGCAGGCGTGAGTCTCTTGAGCTTGGTTATCTCTTGAGCGTGGTCATCTGGAATTCAAGTCACGTACTCCGCAACATGTTTCATGCAACTACTGTTTAAAGGCCGTCTGCTGTGAGCTCCAGACCACATGGCTTTGAACTGCCTGTTAAAGATGACTTTAATTTTATCTCTATAGTACTCTTTAGACTTTATACAGGACTGCTCGTAGTATACTGTGGGGCGCGGTGGTGTAGTGGTGGCGTCGTTGCCTTGAAGCCGGAAGGTTCGAGGTTCGAATCCACCTCGCCGCGTAAGGACCTTGGGCAAGTCCTTCACTCACAATTGCTCAGCGCTTCGGCGTGAAACTCCGATGCAGTGTCCGCTCTGCATTCGGGAGCGCCTCTGAGTAGAGAGAGCTTGAAGGGGCGCTATAACAAGTGCACATACAAACAAACTCCATAGAAACCATTAAAAACTCTTTTCCCAGGCTCTAAGCCTAGAAGTCTGCTGAGACAGATAGTTTAGTCGGTTTTTCTTGCTCTTCTGCATGGCAACTTAATTTTTTTTAGCGAAATGAAATATAGGGGCGAATTATGATCACACTGAGTACGCATGCCGATAAACACCCAAACTATAAATCTCGAATTTAGCAAGGAAACGCGACAATTAGAACAGCATTATAATTATAGGACCCAGAACTCTTGAATAATCCTAACGTTTATAGTATGATAATATTATTGCGAACTTGTACGTAGCGATGCATGCATGCACACAATACAAATAGATGAAGTAGAGGCATCAAAACTAGTGTAGGGGCATATATACTCCTTTTAGGACAAGCATAATAATATAGCTAGTTCGCTATAAAATCGACAGTAACGGATGAATGTCGTAAAAAAAAACCACTGAACAATTATTGAAACTAATGTCTGGAGATCCATTTGAAGTTGTTGTTGGCAATGCGTCTCTTATTTTTGTGTCTCTGGGCTAATTGCCTAATAGACGACTGATGTCACAACAGATCTCGCACTCTGTTGATCCACGAGACGCGTGGAAACAGCGGCAGTTTCAGCTGCTCTACCACCTCCTCCTATTCCTCCTCGTCCTGCTCCTTCTCTCTCTAGTTCTCTCTCTCTCTCTGTGTGTGTGTCTCCCTCTGAAGCAACAGCAGCATCGGCTGCTCTTCCTCCTCCTCCTCCTCCTCCTCCCCTCCTCTTCCTCTTCCTCCTCGTCCTGCTCCTTCTCTCTCTAGTTCTCTATCTCCCTCTCTCACTCTCTCACTCTCTTTCTCACTCACTCACTCACTCACTCACTCACTCACTCTCTCTCTCTCTCTCTCTCTCTCTCTCTCTCTCTCTCTCTCTCTCTCTCTCTCTCTCTCTCTCTCTCTCTCTCTCTCTCTCTCTCTCTGAAACAAGAGCAGCACTCAAAATAAATGTTCAACAAAACATTGTGGCTCTTCCTCCTCCTCCTCCACCTCCTCCACCTTCTCCTCCTCCTCCACCTCCTCCGTCTCCTCCTTCTCCACCTCCTCCTCCTACTCTTCCTACTCCTACTCTCTTCTCTGTTTCTGTATCTATCTCCGTCTGTCTGTTTGTCTCTCTCTCTGGTCTCTATGACAACCGGACTCGGGTTTCCTCTGGACATCGTCCAATGGACAACCCCGCTGACACGACTTAGCGCTCGTCAATCGACTGGTGCTCTGCTTTTGAATTTGGAAATCACGATTACGCATTTTTGACAGCACGACAGCAATAAGCTTATTATTTTTACTAAAGTCTGCTGAGTTTGACGTCGGGACTGCAGGAGCAGTTTCGAGTTTCACGTTTCGAGTCCTGGTAGGCTATTTTATTTGGTTCGTGAAAGGGCGCATGTCTGAAACAGTCAAACACATCATGAAACAGTCAGACAAATTATGAACTATAGTCACATACAATATGAAATATTCAGACACATTTCTAAATGGTCAAACGCATTTTGAAATAGTCAAACATATTATGAAATATTCCGAAGTAAACACATTATAAAACAGTCTAACAAAATTATTATGAAATATATCGACACATTACTAAATAGTCAAACACATTACGAAATAGTCAAACACATTTTGAAATAGCCCAAACACGTCATGAAATACTCAAACATATAATGAAATATTCAAACACGTTTTGAAATAGTCAAGCACATCATGAAATGGTCAAACACATTATCAGTCAAATACAACGCAAAACTACAAAGTCCAGGCAGGTAGCCTACATCACAGTTCTCAAACTACCAAGTCATAATACGTAGCAAGCAACGCGCAGCTGCAACAATTTTACATGTAGGCATATACGCTCAAATCTTTGCGCAAAATTCGGATTTTGTATCATTACTATTTCGGTTGTTTTCTGCAGACGATTAACTCTGCAATAATGTAGCACAGTACTAGCACTGCTATTTAGACCAATGTACCATTAAGAAAAAGTTGTTAAACTTTTCAAAGACCTTGAACAGCGATGTATTTCACGACGCGGGTTTGTCTTAAATAAGTAACGAGAACTGATCAATAGTCGTTGGGATCACTGCGCATAAATATGCTAATTTTTCCGCGGATGTCATCTGCTTCGGGAATTCTTCCGCAGGGATTCTATTTCGTGTGATTATCGTCCGACTGTAATCGCGTTCGGTGCTGCGTTCGTGCACTAATAAGCATCCTCGGATTCTATTATGGACTGTACTTTGAAATATGATGTAGCCGAGCATACGATTCATGCGGACAGATCTATGCGTCAGGGAGTCCATCCAGGATGGCAGGCACCTGCTGGGTGGATGGATGGACGGATGGACGAATGGACGGGTGGACGGATGGACGGGCGGATGAATGGACGGATGGACGGGTGGACGGATGGACGGATGGACGGGTGGACGGATGGAGGATGGACGGATGGACGGATGGACGGATGGACGGATGGACGGATGGACGGATGGACGGGTGGACGGATGGACGGATGGACGGATGGACGGGTGGACGGATGGACGGATGGACGGATGGACGGATGGACGGGTGGACGGATGGACGGATGGAGGATGGACGGATGGACGAGCCAGGACGCAGCTGTTCATGTCCAGCTTGAAAGAAAACACTTGAGATTTATTATTTTTCTGGAGGCAATGATAGCTAGCTTAGGAGGAGGAGAAGGACGAGGAGGAGGAGGAGGAGGAGGACGATGAGGATGAGGAGGAGGAGGAGGAGGAGGAGGAGGTAAGAGAGGGCAAGGTGGGAAGACAGAATCCTATTTCACGAATGTCGACGCAGGTGGAACAACAGCTTCTACGTTAAAGTATTTCGACATTTCGGGGACGGAGGAAGGTTGTGGACGGGAGGGGAAGACGATTCTTGAAATAATAGATGCGCAAATTGGTTTCATAGCTCGACGCTAAAACGAAGGTTGTCTGAAAATGTGACTGTAGGCAAATCACTCTTTGTATATCTGACTCTGACGCACTGCAGTTGGCTAACGAAAAGATTTTCTTCTTTAGACGAGATTGTTTATATTGTTCGAGCTGAAACAATTTTTTAGTTTTACGTTTTAGTTCAGGTGTGCACGATGCGATAACTTAATAAATGATGTGAAGAAACGCTCTTGCGTTCCGGATCTGTATAAAGTGAGGGACAAAGTGATTTGCAGCTAAGTCAATGGAAGTTTCAATCGATTTGGTCAGAAAGATATGAATTATATATTTACAGCGATAACAGTACAGGAAAGCTTTTATGCATATTGGCGACAGGAAGAGATATTTCAGCAGGAACTTACAAGTTAGGAAAACGTGCAAAAACAGACGAAGTTGATAAAGCCATCGATATAATTTTATGGCGAAAATAGTTGCTTGATAGTCTGTTCATGCGCTATTCGAATAAAATTATTAACTTCACAATGAATTGTGTTTCATT
>OX457038.1:31526567-31639067 GCA_949752735.1 Lumbricus terrestris | reverse complement strand
CCAAGCACAAATAGAGGAGGAGGGCGTCGCTAATGATATTTGTTCTGACACAGTGGCGCTAAACTGCAACTACTAATAGCACTAGTCCTTCACGCGCAATTGCATAGCGTCACCATAGATAGTATGTCGTATGATCGTGCATACATTAGACTCTATGCTGTGCATAATTTCAACTCTGGAGAGCGAGCAGCGCCAAGCACAGTGGTACCCAGTGCATAAAGTGTGGAAAAATAAGTGACTGGACGCCCCTTACCTCTCCAAAAGAAGTGCCTGGACGCCCCTTACCTTTCCAGTCTGTGCTCGCCAATAAGTGGCTGGACGGCGTTCAGGTTTTAAAACAAGTGCATGGACGCCGTCCATGACCGTTCAGGCACACATTAAGCCCTGGTTGTATCGGTGTGCTAATCGTGTTTGGCTAGTGAAATTTAAGAATTTGGGCCCATACGGAATATAATGGAAGATATATAATATCATGTATCTCACTGAAAGACATGAAACGAAGCGAGGACATCGGAAAGAAGCTTGGGGTGGGCATGTATAACTGACAAAGCACGAGACACCAGGCTGAGGTGGTTTGGACATGTAATGAGAAAAGAAGAGGATATAGTTGTGTCAAAAGAATCATGCAAGTGGAGGTAGGCTATATGGTCGACGCAGCCAGGGACGGCAGAAGAAAAGATGGGAGGACGTGATACAATATATAGAGCTGAAACTGCTCAAGCTGAAGAAAGACACTGCAAATAGAGACAAGTGGAGGAGAAGAGATGTTAATTCTAGCCTGAAGGGAAAGAAGAAAGGTATGATGGATGCGTATCAACCATGATGGAAATAAAAAACTGTGAAGATGGAGTATATACTGGCACTTGCATGTTATAGTCGCAATCGTTGATATACATGCATGTACATGGCTGCACTTGAAGACAAACTCCGCATAGTGAATAACTGACGAATAATTAATTAAGAACAATTAATGGACCGGGTGAATGCGCTGATGGACTTGGGACCAACGATTTGATTTTCAAACTAAAATCACGTGGTGTGCTTTAGTTTTGGTGACTGCCTTGCATGCAACAGTTTGGGATTGTGTGTGTAGACGTTTCTCTTAAGATGAGTTGATATAGCCTGCTGCTGAGAGGGGGTGTGGCAGTCAAGTTTGAAGCATAAGCAAACGAGATAGTTGTTGTTAAAGCGATCTTAAAATCAATTATATATTATGACAATGAGTGGTGTGATCTCAAAGTAAAGTTTATATAAAAAAAATTCAAAGATGATTCCAAGCTTAGGCCTATATGGATATACGGAGTCGAGTATGTTCTTGGAAATTGCATTGAAGTGAAATTCATTTAGGAAAAGTCTGGAGGCGACTATTTTATTATTCAATATTGATGTTTATCATCAATAAACAAAAATGCGGTCAACGTAATATTGTAATGTGAGCGATCACGAATTCACGACACATGTGCGTGCGTGAGTATGTGCGTGTGCGCGTGTTCCTGTGTAAGAGTATAATAGGCCTACTATAGGTCTAATACTATTTGAGGGTTTGAATCAGAGCTGTTTTTAAGGAATTTTTAGAACTGCACAACCCCTTCTTTTCTTTCCAATCATCCATGGTAAATTACTTCAAATCGGAGGACAACGACCTTTTTGCTAGTTTTAACTGCATAGAAGTGCTTATATACAGCTGCACAAATCTGTTTAGAACTGCACATTTTGTGTACAACTGCCCGTTAAAAAATCCTGGTTTTAAAAGTTTGTAGACTTGTTGTTTTCTGCATTTAAAAATTAGAACTGCTCGGCCAGATCTATGGAGAGTCCATGGGACTGGACAACTGCATGGACCGATGACTGACTGCAGAGGAAGTAAGTTGAGTGCAGAGACTGACCTGTGACGTAAGGAGGAGGATGAGGAGGATGCGAGGAGGAAGACAGCAGGGAACAAGATGGATCGATGACATGATGGACTGATGAGCCTGGCATTGGATTGGCGGCGGCGGAGGCGGCTGAGGCCAGAGGGCGACTCGAAATCTCAGGAGACGATGCCAAGAGGAAGATGACTTATACATCGACCGACGCTAGACTCAACAGCTCACATGAGGACCATGGGCACATGATGGATGGGCGGATGGATGGAGTGATGGATGGGCGGATGGACGGATGGATGGAGTGATGGATAGACGGATGGATAGACGGATGGGCAGGTGGATAAATGGACGGACGGATGCATGCATGGTTGGATGGATGGATGGACGGATGGATGGACAAATGGAGGCACGGATGGATGAACGGATTGATGCATGGATGGATAGATGGACTGACGGATGGATATACATGTAGAATTAATCTAAATCTGTTTCGTTCTTTGTAGTCTTTTTGCTGGTATATTACATGTATGTTACTTTCGTAAAGTGTGTCTGACTACAGATGAAACTGGACACGTACCATGTTTCTCATTCTTTCAATCAATCAATCAATCAATCAATCAATCAATCAATCAATCAATCAATCAATCGTAATTTATATAGCGCCCCTTTCAAGGTACCTACTCAGAGGCGCTCTTTGATTCTACTGCTTCTTTAATTTACGGTTAAACTGATGGATATTTGTTGCATTAGCATGCATGCCTTTGTTGCCATCTTATTGCTTCTTATAAGATGCATACGTTGTATACCATAGTAAAGTGGACTCCACCCTTTCGGGTGAGCCTTGCCATCCCACAAGCTGTACCATTTTCTTTGTTTGCAATGTCAATTTTAATGTCTCTGGATCAAAAATGATTGATTGATTGATTGATTGATTGATTGAATGGTTGATTGACACACAGTGAGAACTATTTTTATTATAGTGACGCAAGGATGAATAAATGCATGACTTTGTGAATGGATTAATGGATGATTGGATATAAATGTAGACAGATGTGGGCAGCAATGTCATTTCGCTCATTTCTGGTATTATCCGCATCTTTCTTATCATCTCAAATGACAGTTCTCTCTCGAGGTCGCTTGCACTGGGAACGCGTCTGAAAGACTGTTGCCGAGAGAAGCGCTTCATAAATGGTGAAATAAATACAATTGCGGGGCGCAGTGATGTAGGGGTATACGTTCGCTGCCTTGGAGCCGAAAAGCTGCGGGTTAGAATCCACCTCAAGCCGCCGTGTATAGGGACTTTACTTGCAATTGCTCACACATTAATTGTGTAGTAAAAGATTTAGGGCTGTCTCTCAGACCAGATCTGTGTCAGAAACATTACAGTGTGTGGATCACAAATTAATTTTGCATTATAAACAAAACCAGGTTAAACTAAAACGTAGCGTCTCAAAAACTTCATTTTTGGACCATATTATAATAACCATGAGGCAATCACATCGGCATTCTCGTTTTTTGTAAACAAATTAACTTAATTGGAATACAGCTTAAAAGCTATGAGCCTACTATATAGGCCTAATTCGGAAATTGTTTCCATCCGCTTGCTCAATGTTTATCTGTCTGTCTGTCTGCCTGTCTGTCTGTCTGTTTCAATAACGACTTGCGAATGTGCCATCAGCCATATAAAAATTTCATTTAGATGCGCCATCGTAATTTTTATAACATAGGCCTACATGAAGCATAACCTGACATGCATGCTTTATTCGGCAATTACAATTACAATTACAATTACAATTAACCCAACATTATAATGCGTAGGTCGTAATTGAACCTATATCAAGTTTTTTAAATGATTTCTCGCTTTGCACAGTAGACCCAAAAGTGGCCAAAAGTCCCACAAAGCAGGATTAGGCTAAGTGAGACTATTTAGTTGAGAAAAATGCATGATGGCCAACTATGTTGTGTGAAACACTAGCCTATTGGGGATAAATTCTTAGCTATATAATTATCATAATAATTAACAGGCCTATAATATGAACAAATTTTAGAACAGACCGTCTAGGCACAGGGCTGAAACTTGCCTGAAAGTGGTTTGGAAATAATTATTGCCGGTCTCTTTGGGGCCAGAGGGTGCTAGATGTCAGTGTTTATTCAAGTGGCAAAAAAGAATGCCGGGTCTGAGACCCGAACAGACGCGGTTCACTTTCAGCCCTGGCTAAGTATACAAATCAGACGGTTCACTATGCTAGGAAGACCTGTCCCCGGGCGAAATCGGCTACGAAGGTCTAGGTCTAGAATGATGGAATGGGCGGGTAAATGCACAAATGGATGGACGGAGGGATGGATTGATGCAAGAATTAGGACTGATTGAATGATAACTGAAAATTGAACGATGTATGGATTCACGCGCAACCTACATTATAGCCTACGTTCAAGCATTAGCATGTTGGCTATAGTCCAAAACGCACCTGCTATAATTATGTAGGCTACCGGTACTCATTTTACAGGAACCATAAATGCGCATTTGTTCAGATTATAATAATTTTTGCTGGTAAATAACCATATAGGCTATAAATATATAATATTCATTCATTCATTCATTCACTCATTATGAAACGTATACAGCGCTCCTTCATCTAGTATACACTGTGTCCGGAAAACCCTCTCGGCTTTTTGTAAAAATGAAAATAAACAGTAAATATTGATCGATCTTTAAAATTCCAAAAACATTTTGATCCTGACATAATATATCTAATGCTTGCTAAAATATAAAATTTCAGATCGCACAGTAATGACGTCATCATGACGTCACTTGCATCAACCTTTTTAGGGCAAAACGCAGAATTATTGACAATTTCAATATTATTTTACAACATCATTTATTTTTAATTAATGTCTGTTTAATTTTACTTTTTACATTGAATGATTTTAGATTACAATAAATTCTTTGTGCCATAGTGTTTATTTTACGGCAAAATTTTTATAAAAGCGTTGTCTTCATGACTCAGCATTTTCTAATAGTTTTTCCAGCCTAAAATTTGTAATTTGACGACGTTTTATGACGTCATTATTAATAGGAAACCTTTGATAATTTGTAAATTGTTGGCTAATTATTTCAGCATTCCAATGGTCCTTACTTTTTGACGATAGATGAATATTTAATATTTCTTTTCATATTTAAACAAAAGTAGTCGGATTTTTTTCGGACACATTGTAAAGGCCTATATTATATATATATAATTATATTTTTATATATATGCAAGGGCGGATACAGGAATTTTCGAAGGGGGGCCAAAATTTTTGGTCTTGTGAGACAGGAGAAAACATTTTTAGTCATCGACCAAATTTTCCGGAAAAAATACCATTTCATCCGTCGAAAAAACTGATAACCTTTTTTTAGTCATCGACCAATTTGCCGGGAAAAAGTACCATTTCATCCGCCGAAAAAACTGATGACCTTTTTTTTAATTTATTTTTTTTAGTCATCGACCAATTTTTCGGGAAACATCCGTCGCTGAATCGACGGGGGGGGCCAAGTCCCGTGCGATTTTTTAATAGGGGGGCCTGATGTCATGTTTTTCTCTCCCACTACATTTATTAATTAATGGCTTGTTGAAACCAAATGGGGGGCCACGTCCCATGCAATTTTTAAATGGGGGCCATGGCCGGATTGGCCCCCCTGGATCTGCCCCTGTATATATGTGACTAATTATGGCCAGTGGCTTTCTGTAGCAGAGCTCATTTATAACATTCTTCGTTAATTATGCGCGATAGAGCTCTTAAATTAATTGCATCTGTTATAGATCAAAATTATTATAATTCAAAAGGAACAACTACTGCTGTCTATATGTATAAATTCACATTTTTATCCAGTCAAATCTCAACACGATGTCTGCTTTCTGGTTAATCAAAGCCTGAATGAAAGAGGACCGCAAAGCTAATCATCTTACTCTTAATCAGCTAATCATCTTCTCTAATGACGCAGCATTGTTAAACATCAGCAGATACCTCAGCAGCAGCAGCAGCAGCAGCAGCAGCAGCAGCAGCAGCAGCAGCAGCATCAGTTCATCTTTCTCTGCCTCTCGTTTCATCTGCTCATCACAGGGATGCTTCACGATGGATTGTCAATCTCATCTCGAGTGGCCTTGGTTCAAATCACCGACAGGGTAGAATATTTCTGCTTCACCTGCATGCGACCCTGTCAACGCAGCTATGATGAGCACACCGACCGTACACTGTTCGTAGGAAGATGAGACGTGAGGGAGGGGACTGACTCATATAATAAGGCATCTAAGTATGGATGCATAATTGCATATAATATTTCCTCCTTCATATATATATATATATATATATATATATATATATATATAATTATATATATATATGCCGAGGTTAAGGAAATTAAGCCGCTAACACTTCTCACCCATGACTGCCTTTAGGGATATGGGGTATATGGAATTGCGCTTTTTCCTCTTCTTCTTCTTCTTCTTCTTCTTCTTCTTCATCATCATCTTCCTCTTCTTCTTCTTCTTCTTTCTCTGCTCAATTCACCGACTTCAACGCAGCGTTCATCAATCCATCGCATCATTATTTTATATCCTATATAAGCTGACTAATAGAATAGCGCTGCCTATCAGATGCTGGTCAATGACTTTGAGAATCTGGTATAACATCTGCATGCAATAGGTCGGTCCTTGTTTGAGGTCGCACGAGGTCAACAGCTCGTATACTGGACTCTCTGGCAGTCTCTGCGGCCATGGAGTCTGGACGTTTCTCTGGCAGTTTGACAGAGCTGTGCGACATGGTTTAGACTTTAGAGCATTTGGCTGATGCCAATCTGTAGGTGATGAGTTCAAAACAGAGACAAGCAGAAAAATGTTTTAAAATTTTCTGCCAGACGACATATATATATAGCCTATTATATGTATAATTATATATATACATAGTCTACTATATATATATATATATATATATATTAGTGTGGTCCGCAAAAATTATTTTTCAAATTTTCTTGACGGTACCCTCTCATTCTGTTACCTTGCCTTATTAGTGAATAAGTGTAAAATTTCAGCCTGATTGATTAATATTTAGTGGTCGCGCAATGCTCCTGACTTTTGACCATTCGCGACAATGCCGAAAAATAAGCAATGAAAGCATTAAAAGCTTATAGGACAAGGACTCTTTTAGAATTTAGATTTTAAACAATAAATTGATCATTGTAGACTGCATAAGAGATTGAGTGGCATATAGATGTATAGGAGTGTAGTTCTGTATGGGTCAGAAACATGGACATTGAGAAAGGATGACATAAGAAGATGGAAGCTTTCGAAATGTGGATTTGGCGACGAATGGAGCATGTCAGCTGGACGGAGCACAAGACGAACGAAGAAATACTGCGAATGGTCGGAGAGAGAAGGTCAATGCTGGAGACAATACGGAGGCGGCAGAGAAACTGGATCGGCCACGTCCTGAGGAGCGACACCATAGTAAGGGACATTATAGAAGGAAGAATGGAGGGGGAAAAGACAAGAGGAAGACCAAGAACAATGCTACTGGACTGGATGATGGCAAAGGATGGTTACAGAAGACTAAAGGAGGATGCACAGAACAGATATGCGTGGCGTCATTGGACATATGAACCTGCCTGACGGCAGAGAACTAAAGAAAATAGATGTACTGAATGCTGATATAAAGTTAATAATTTAGCCATAAAATAATTTTTTAAATTATAGCAATGGCAGCCATATGCTGAACATAGGGTTTTCTATTGTTGGAGTCTCAGCAGAATGCCTAACGCATGTTTCATTGCGTCAAGGAACTGAGCTCGGTGCTCAGATACAACCTGCATTAGATATTTCTCCCTTTCATTTTTAGTGATGGATGATTTGTTTTCTTGAATGAGTTTAACAACCCCTCTCGGCATTGACGTTTACAACCCTGACACTCTTCGTGCATTGTTTTGCCTTTTGACAATCCTGATTTTGCTTTCATTGTTCAGTATCAATCTCATTTAGGAACTCACATGGCGGTTCTACTACCTGTAGAAAGTTCAAAGGTTTCACTGTCCCAAGATCTTCCCACCTGTAAATACATGACACACCTGCAACTTGAATGTGTGTTTAAGGCGCTCGTTTCGTTCTTGAATTTGAGATGCCTTGACCATCTTTTGCTGGACATGTTGCATGGTTGATGGCTGTGTCTAAAAAGGCCAAGGCTACCGACTCCTCACACACATGATTATTACAAATCCTAAGAAAGATCTTTGGTGATTGCTGCAGAAATGACACAATTTGTTTTTGAACGCTTTGTACCTGAAGATAGACTTCAGAATTCGAAGGTCGCTGGATGGTGTTGCTATCGGGTTTGCATAAGACATCATGCTTCTGTGCAAACCAGACTAGGAAACAGGTTGATGTATCTAACTGACATTTCGTCTGGTCTGCAAGAAGGAATAATGTTCTTTGAACATCAAGACTCTGATGGAATACAATACCTTTGTCATCCATCGGAATTTCGAACCTGCCGTGGGGCAGAGAACATGAAGAAAAAATGCTCTATAGCCACAATCTTTCAACAGAATCATAACAGTTGTCTTGTTTTTCACCTGTGCCATGACCTAACCTTTGCACTTCGAGTAATTAATTCACTTCATATATGCGTCTTTGATACCAGTAGCCTTAGGCGTAGACTTGGTTCAGACGTTGAGGTGTGGGACGAATGAGCGGTCGAAGGACGATCGCCGAGAGACGGCTGAGTCATCGACGACATTTTCATCGACCACATGGGCGGAGACCTAGGGGGGGACAGGGGGGGACGGTCCCCCTCAATAAAAGTGTTGGAGGGGACGGCCCATGCATTTGTCCCCCCCAATGTTTGAGCGTCAAAACTTTTTTTGGCGGCGAAAATAGAAAATTAGGTCGAGATTTGTCCGGATGACTAAAAAAAAAAAAGGTCATCAACTTTTTTGGCGGCGAAAATAGAAATTTTTTGCGAAAATAGAATTTTTTGGGGAGATTTGGTCGAAATTTTGGCCGGATGACTAAAAAAAAAACAAAAAACAAAAAGTCGTCAACTTTTTTGGGCGGCGAAAATAAATTTTTCCCCGGGATTTCGCCGGTCGTCAGAAATTTTTCCGAAAATCTCGCGTCTTTCCGTCCCCCCCAATTCTCGGCGCAGGTCTCCGCCTATGATCGACCACAATTATTTTTGACGTCCTTTTTTAGTCGTTTTGTCGAAATCTAATGAAAATATACTATTTTCCCAACCAAAATGGCTGATGACCTTTTTTCTACCCTACTTATATTTTAACAGATTTACCGATATTATCCTAACACTCTCGAAATTTCCGATGCTGTTTTGGCATATTTCTGAACTGTTGGGAGATATGAGCATGTGTTTGCGGTGAGGGGGGAACGGTCTCCCACCGCAAACATTGGTGGACCGTCCCCATAAGTCTCCGACCATGCCAGTAGCATACTGGCAATCTATCAAATAGCTACTTTGCAGTATTACCAGGAGGGATCGAAAGCATTGCTATCAACTTAGCAACAGGTACATCCGTAAATTTATCCCTTCCCTCTTATTATTTAAAAAATGACCCAAAGGCCACGTATACCCTTGTTTTAAAAGGTATTTGATTTAAAGAATAATAACATCAGCTTCTCTCTAATGATCGAAGTAAGCAATGCGTGTATGACAACATTTATCACTAAATCACAAACGAATGTTGACATAATGTACAGTTGGGGGTGCTGTAATATATCTCACTTGTCGCGCGACCTCTAAACTTTGAGCAATTTCAATAAAATTTGGTAGGAATCATTAACACATGATGCGTAACAGAATAAAAGGGTACCGTCACGAATTTTTCAAACTTTATTTTTTCCCATAGCTTTGTGGACCACACTAATATATATATATATATATATATATATATATATATATATATATATATATATATATATATATATATATATATATATATAATAGGTCAAGTTCTGTGTAACTGTCGGCAGCGTCGGCGACTCCTCATGGCTGCTTCGGTCTGCAGTCGACCGTCGTCTTCTGCATGCAGGGGAATGCGAGATGGACAGAAGATCTATACAATGGTCGCCATGGCAACCATCGATTGACTGAGTGGCACGGCGCATACGGCCATCGCCCCTCCGCCGCCGCCGCCGTGGCTGGTCTATATAGGCTGCTGCCATGGCAACCACCGTCATGAGCTCCACTAAGATAACATCATCTGGAGATGATGAGATTAGATTAGCGATATATAATAAAATAGGTGTGTGGCTGCTGCAGCTGGGCATCGTCTCCTTTTAAAAGCCCCTGCAGATACTTATACTCTCCACTCGACAATATACGACCAGATGCGGACATTATCAGTCTTTTTCAATTGCATGATAATGATCAGAGGCGTTTATACTTGTCTTTCATTATACATAATATGCATAATATGATATATATATAATTATATATATATATATATACACTACGTTATGCGGTATTAGAGCGCCTCTGAATAGTTATTCTGCGAGAGTCGCTATATAAAGGTATAGGTACAATACAATATACAATCATATATATATATATATTATATATGTAGATCTATATGATAGTTTGTATACATAATACCTAATATTCCTTTGCTCCATTGCACTTCTTCGTGGGGCGCGGTGGTGTAGTGGTGGCGTCATTGCCTTGAAGCCGGAAGGTTCGAGGTTCGAATCCACCTCGCCGCGTAAGGACCTTGGGCAAGTCCTTCACTCACAATTGCTCAGCGCTTCGGCGTGAAACTCCAATGCAGTGTCTGCTCTGCATTGGGAGCGCCTCTGAGTAGAGAGAGCTTGAAGGGGCGCTATAACAAGTGCACATACAAACTTCTGTCTGCTAGTGCATATCCTCTCTCTCTCTCTCTCTCTCTCTCTCTCTCTCTCTCTCTCTCTCTCTCTCTCTCTCTCTCTCTCTATATATATATATATATATATATATATATATATATATATATATTATATATATATCAGTCGCATGCAGTCTGTCTTGCTTATAATGCCTGCATGGATAAACATATTACATGTGTATGTATACAAACAGATACTCAGATGCCTATTTGCCATGTATATTTATGCCATTCCCGCTTCACGCACAGTTGCGTATAAGGCAGGTCTGTCTGTCAGTTTGTCTCTCTCTCTCTCTCTCTCTCTCTCTCTTTCTCTCTCTCTCTCTCTCTCTCTCTCTCTCTCTCTCTCTTTATGTATTTGCGTGTCTGCACATGACCCCATCAATTCTGTTGTGTCACGCTGCTTGGCCTTCTGGATGTAGGCGCCGCGTTTGACACGGTTGATCAATGATCATGACAGCTTGATCAGAGGAACTTAGCGCTAACCACAGTCTCGCATTATTGCAAGAAGATTTTCGCACTTTTGTACTTTTCAAACATTATTAATGCTAAAATAGATTATATTATTGACAAATTTTAATAGGTTTTGATGCATCGATTGGCTCATAATTTACTTATCTATGCTTATATAATTATTATGATGATAGATCGCCTCGTAAATAATTATTATGAAAATTACGCATTTTAACCGAGTGAACAGATCCGATATAGAAACATCGATTGAATTTAAAAAAATTAACTGTATACATACATGGGTTTGTGAATAATGACCCGAGAAATGCTATCAGTCGACCCCGTTTTAAGAGCGACAACAGTGAATGAGTAAGTAAGTAAGTAGGTAAGTCAGTCAGTCAGTCAGTAGATCTAAGTATATTCTCTATAAAAATCAATATATCAATAAAATCAATCAAAGAATCTTTTATATGATCTTCGGCTTCCTGTTTTGGTAAAGCAGCGCTTTTAAAATAGATCCACCCTGAGCAAAACGTTGAGATCACTCTTACAGAGGCGATATGATAACATTTGAAGCTGCTGCCTGAGATCGTGGTCAAAAACGTTTGGTGTCTATAGCATATATCATTAGGAAAGTATATAAGCAAAAATGATGAAATATAATCAGTGTCTGATCTACATGGTCAGACAGTAGTCTAGACATTTATATTGGGGTTCTTCTTTTCGCCTTATTATGCAATATGCATGTTCCGTTGGAAGCCAATAAAGTAAAAACGACAACCACTGTCTTTTATAAATAAAAGCAGGTTCAGTAGCCTACTGTAGTCTGAACAGAATATTAAAATGTTCATTTTTCTGTGCAAAATGACGTTTTTAAAAGACGAAGTTTTCAGACCACAGGCACACAGTAAGTCTATACTGTCCTATACTGGTTCTGCCGTCTTGTTAATTATTGTCGTCATTTTGAGAGAAAGACAGGTGGACATGGACAGAGACAGAGCCAAAGTCAGGGACAAACACACAGAAACAGTGAGAGAGCTGCATGTTGCCCATGCTAAGATCAGGACTTTTTTTAACGTGCAGATGTACACAAAATGTGCAGTTTTAAACGGATTTGTGCAGTTGTATAAGCACTTCTGTACAGTTAAAACTTGCAGAAAGGTCATTGTCCTCCGATTAGAAGTAATTTACAATGGAGAATGAGAAAGGAAAGAAGGAGTTGTGCAGTTCTAAAAATTCCTTAAAAACAGCCCTGGCTAAGATCCTCGACCGGAGGAAAACCAAGTTGTTTGCGATGTTTCCTGGCCATCATTGGTTTAATAAGAGATGGAGAAAATTAAAAGCTTTGAAATATTTTCAAATTTATTATTGTAAACACAAGTCCGCATGACGGATGGTTTGTTGTGCGGGTCGATGCATAAATGGATAGATCCATGGATATAAATTGTCCATGGAAAAACAGCTGGCTGGAAGAAGGTCAGATGGATGGATGGACGGCTGGAAGAAGGTCAGATGGATGGACGAACGTCCATTTGTTCGTTCGAACATGTGTGCATGTACGATTTTTTCATGTATATAATTATATATAATGCATCCAGAATCTAGACTCATGACTCGTGTGTATATGCGCTCATTTTTATGCATGTGTAAGCACCCGATCATTCATTTACGCACCTTGCACGCATGCATTTTTTCGCCTATCCATGGCTGGACATAAATCGCACCCTACATTGTCGTATACAATACATGTAGGTCTTTATAATTTTCATATATATATATATATATATATATACGTGTGTGTATATACGTGTCTCTATGTCTGCGTGTATCTAAATGTAGCAATCCTATGTATGTAGACGATTTCCGAGATGGCTGTTGCGCTGCAGGTCATGACCCTTGACCCTTGACCTGATATATGCGCCGTCGTTGCAGTTGGACGTTGCAGTTGGACTGGAAAAGATTTACCACCGTTGAAGATTTATCGACGATCTCTTTCCAGTTTCCAGTGATCGATGTTCTATGCAATGCCGAGAATATTCACTTCCGAAATATTAGAATAATATGGATGCTTGAGAGTAAGTGTGTGTCTGTAAATTCGTTTGTGCGCGTGCGTGACGGTGGATGGGTGCGTTTTTGTGTGCTTCTGTATCTGTGCGTGCATGTATGTGTATTGTGCAGAATAAGAGGAATGTCCGTCTAAACAATTTCAACCTGTCTAATTTAATACTGTAGCAATAATTTGATATTGCATCACGTAATTTGAAATTACTAATTACATCATCATCATCATCATCATCATCATCATCATCATCATCATCATCATCATCATCATCATCATTCACCATGAGCCATATGCTCGTAGGTGTCCAATGTCAACTTCGTCTTCTTCTAATTACATGGAAGATTGTAATCCAACTGCAAATTACAAATTACATGGATGCATGCAGAACAACAAATATCAAATTGCAATAATTGTAATTTCAATGCATAAGTTAATTGCCATCCATCAGTAGACCTATAGGCCAGGCCTATAGCTTTATAGCTCTTTAACACAACAGAATAAACAGAATGTATGTATGTATGTATGTATGTATGCATGTATGTATGTATGTATGTATGTATGTATGTATGTATGTATGTATGTATGTATGTATGTATGTATGTATGTATGTATGTATGTATGTATGTATGTATGTATGTATGTATGTATGTATGTATTTACGTATGTATGTATGTATGTATGTATGTATGTATGTATGTATGTATGTATGTATGTATGTATGTATGTATGTATGTACGTATGTATGTATGTATGTATGTATGTATGTATGTATGTCTGTATGTATGTATGTATGTATGTATGTATGTACGTACGTATGTATGTATGCATGTATGTATGTATACGTATGTATGTATGTATGCATGTATGTATGTATGCATGTATGCATGTATGTATGTATGTATGTATGTATGTATGTATGTATGTATGCACGTATGTTAGTATGTATGTATGTATGTATGTATGTATATATATATATGTATGCATGCATGACATTGCATGTATGTTTGCAGTTTATGTATGAATGTATGACTTGTATGATTGTATGCATATATGTACGTGTGCTCCTTGAAACTTTCAGAGAGCTCTGCAAGAATAGGGAATAGAGCTCGTGTACCAAATCGCTTATAAAGACGGCTTAAGATAAGCCGTGAATGTTTCTTAAGCTGCCTAAGGCTGAATCCTTCTCATGAATGTATAGACAGATGGAAGGAGGAAGAGTTTCTTACGGAAGGACGATATGCTTCACATGGACGAGAAAGTCTGATGTACTCGAGTTGATATGCTGTCGATAATAATAACAACGACGGAGGAGCACATTTCCACATTTCCACGCATTGCTTGCAAGAGAATCGCCGACAGCCATAGAGAGCTTATAGCTTTTGGCTTATGCAGTGCAGAATTTACAAATGTAGATGGACGTGAAATGTATACGAGGAAAATGTCAAGTCAATGTAGCTGAACTGCACTTGCTTGCACGTCGCTACAGAAGCTTGTTAGAAGAAGATCGGACGACCATTTAACTGCAGATCTAAACGTGGACATCGTATACGCATTCAAGTCTCCAGTGCAGGAAGACATTTCCATTAGACAAAACTAATTCTATTCGTTCGCCATTATCATGGAAACGACTTCGATTCAGCGCTCATGTGCTTATGCTTGTACTTTGCATTTAGTTCTAGAGTAGCGCCGATAGAACTCTGAGTATAGACTACGACACTCAAAGAAGGCTCCCCATATTTTATTTGTATAAATTATGTGGAATATAGTCATGAGCCTATTTCTTAGTTTAATTTTGCGTTTTAGCAACGCTTCGTATAGAACGCGATCAGGGGCGGATCCAGGCGGCCAATCCGCCCATGGCCCCCCATTTAGAAATTTTTCGGCGCCCAAGACGAAAATTTTGCCACTATCCCAAGAACGAAAATTTTGCCCTTCCCCTTCGAAAATTTCTGTATCCGCCCTTGATCGTGATTGTAGATGACTACCGGTACAAATCTCAGACAGACATGTGCACACAGATTAACACAGGCACAAATGAATGCACACACATGGACACGCGTGTAGACTATACAAAAGGTCAAAGTAGGCCTATGAAATGAGCACTTTATCATTGACATTGGGCAAAGAATAATTTTTTCTTACTTTGAACGTGCACATTCTCCCGCACATATTTTTTAGGGGTTCGCAAAACACGGTTAGATTTTGCAACGAGAGCTTCAACATGAGGAACTGGAAATTAAGAACATGAGAAGTTTCACAGAGATTTATTAAAAGCAAAATTTGAAAATCTAAAACAATATCCAATTAAAATCATGATAATTATTGGCGCCACAATAGACCTACACGACATGTATAGATCTATCCTTATTATTAAAGAAAACGACATGGAAACGCTGTACACAAAATTTTAATTTTCTATTCTTACTAAAAGTTGTATTTAAAAACCAGACAGTAGTAGTTAAAAATAGGTGTTATTTTTCCATTTGCCGGTGTCACGAAACAGAGTTTCCCCCAGTATTTATCGTATCCCCTGCAGATGAAGAGTAATTGAAAAAAAACATTTCCGGGTGTATTTATTTTTTGCTAATTAACTTCCATTTGCTCTGTTTTCAACAGTGATATTAATAGATATTTTTATTCCTATTAGATAATAGTGTTTGCTTCGGTTTTAGAGCACTTAGAACATTTAGAACACTCAAGATCTCTTAGAGTCACTATGTTGGAACTCTCTCCCTACATATCTTCATTCCCTACCTAACACAAGATTATTTAAGCATAAACTTCGCCTTTATCTACTTAAAACACTTCCTGGTATGTAATGGCTATGGTTTCTGCTCAGTGGTCTCGCCAAGCCCTTAGTTAAGTCTTTAGTTAAGTCATTAGTTAAGAGTTGTTTTTCTCGTTATATACAGAAATGTCGATTGCTTAATAATTTTTTTCTTTCTCCCTCATCATTTTTTTATTCCTACAATTGAATGTTCTGTCATGTTTTTCTTTTATATTTTACATGAATCATGGGTGGCCCTATTAGCGGGATTTTCCATCTCTTCTGGGTATCCCCTTCTTCACCAAATTTATGTTAATGTATTATTCAATGCCACAATTGTATCATGTTTGTTTGTTGTTTTGGTTGAGGAAAAAAAATAAATAAATAAATAAAATAAATAAATTTCAGTTGCCTTGCTCTAAACATTGCTTAGAACACTTTAAACAATTAAAGACACTTTAAATTTTGATTACAGCATCATGTTTTCAATTATACGCATTTTTCATTAAATGGGATAGAATGGTTTATCCCCCGGATTGTCTATACCGGAATATTCCAATCGGGGAATAGATTAATTCATCCCCCTGGATAGCTGTAAGATGGGGGATTATAATATCCCGTGACACCGGCGCCCATGCTCTAGGAAGAGTCTCACGAAATCTTCGGACAAGTTGCTCTCCCATGCATTCATTGCATAAAAATTTGCATTCGTGAGTGTAGGCAGGCCGAGAGAAAATGTTTGACGCTTATCTACCTTAGAAGATGCAGGAGAAAACGAAGAGGAAGAAAATCATGACGACGACGACGATGATGATGATGATTATGAAGATGATGATGACGATTATGAATATGATGACGATGATGGTGATGACGAAAAGGGGAAGAAAGAAGAGGCGGAAGACAAGGAGAGCAAGAAGACGAAGGAGAAGCAGAAGAAGATGATGAAGAAAAATATAAAAAGAAGAAGATGAAGAAGAAGAAGAAGAAGAAGAAGAAGAAGAAGGAGGAGAAGAAGACGAAGGAGAAGAAGAAGATGAAGAAGTGGAGCAGTCTCTTAATCTATTCCTCCCTGAGGCAGCCATTGGCGTGAAGTCTTATGTATTCCCTGCTTGTCAGGGCGGGTGGCCGGTCAGTCCGCTCCCTCGCCATCTAATCCTCCTTTTCCACGACTGTGTAACAGTGTGTATGGACAGTGTACAGGGTGCGCCAAAAAGGCAATCCCCTACGGTTTTCAGTCCATATCTTGGCAAATATACGAATTTTTAAATGAAACTTTACAGCCTTAAAGGCAATTCATATTTACGTACAATAGTCAAATTACAAACAAATATTTCAAACAGAACAAAAGTTATATCACTTTTAGTGAGGCTACCCACCGTTTTTTGACGATTCAAAAACGCGACGCAACAAAAAGTAACAAAAAACCAATCTAATTATTCTGGCCAATATCTTGGCCGGAAGTAAGAATTTCGAAATGAAATTTTACAGCCTTAAAACAATTCATATCTACACATGATGGCCAGATTTCAGCAAAATATGCCAAACAGAATAAAAGTTATGGCACTTTTAAGGAGGCCACCCGCCGTTTTTTGACGATTCAAACACGTAACGCAGCAAAAAATCGCAAAAACACGATTTTATTAAGTCTCATCTCAAATAATTGTTATCAAATAGGCTTTGTTAATGCCAGATGATCATTATTACTACTATTTAAAGAAGGAACAGGGTACCAGCGTAGCTGAACGTCACTAGGAAGTCACTTAGCAAGATGACAATCAAATTGGTAAATAAGAAATCTGTCAGATTAATCAACAGGTCCATCAAGAACTTTGCAAAGAGACTCAAAAGAAGTTTTGGTACTGGTGGCGGGCACATTGAACACAAGTTGTGAATCACTATCAAGTTCAGTTCCAAACAGTTATTTGAGATATGACTTGATAAAATCAGGTTTTTGTTACTTTTTGTTGTGTTACGTTTTTGAATCGTCAAAAACGGTGGGTGGCCTCACTAAAAGTGGTATAACTTTTGTTGTGTTTGGAATATTTTGATGAATTCTGGCAATCATGTGTTAATATGAATTGCCTTTAAATCTGTAAAGATTCATTTTTAAATTCTTACTTCTGGCCATGATATTAGCAAAAAATCTAATTTTTTTGTGTCGCGTTTTTGAATCGTCAAAAAACGGTGGGTGGCCTCACTAAAAGTGAAATAACATTTGTTCTGTTTGAATTTTTTTTGTAATTTGACCATTGTACGTAAATATGAATTGCCTTTAAGACTGTAAAGTTTCATTTAAAAATTCTTTTGTTTGGCCAAGATATGGGCTGAAAACCGTGGGGATTACTTTTTTTGGCGCACCCTGTATATTCATTTAAAGTCGAGTTTTCTAGACAGCTTAGGTGGAGCAAAATATCTCGAACCAAATTTCTGCCCTTCTTTAAGTCGATTATTTTATAAGGATGCACTAACTTCTTGAGTAAGAAATCCTTTGCCCTGAGTGACCTCGTCATCGTAAACGACGATGGGGGGATATTCAGTTCAGTCGGATTCATGGTCTTTGTTTGTCCCTGCAGTCTGAAACGAGAACTATAGGAGCTTTTTCTTTCGAATGAAACATCGATTTTCTCATCCAATTATCCTCCATGTTACGAATACCTGCTTGCTTAATTAAAGAAATATCCATGTTCAGATGCTGCACGCACGTCCATATGCAAAATATCCCTCACATCCTACATGTATCTATAGGCCTACACTTTGTCCGGGGGGAAAGGGACCCATTTTTTAAATATGAAAATAAGTAGTAATTATTCATTGATTTTCAAAATCATAACATCGTTTCGATATTAGTTTAGAATGTCATTCATCATTGAGCAAAATCTCTTCACTTCATCATGTACTTCAAAAATAATAGGGCCTACTCCGTAGCTCTTGGTTGAATGGATCGGCTGATCCTAAGTGAGACGACATGAGCCATAATAATAGACGCTTAGCGTGCAGGCCAAACTATTGCGTGATACAATTAAAGCGATTGGATCTTATATGTTATAAGACGAAATCTACTATGAGTAATTTTCTTTTCATCGTCAGACTCGAGTACTTCCATTAAGCAATACACGCATGGTCCGTATATACCTGCAGATAACTATATTTGTCTTTCCCTCTCTGTCCCTGTTTCTGCCTCTATCTCTATCTCTGTTTCTGTCTGTCTGCATGTCCGACGTGTCCGTCTGTCTGTCTGTCTCTCTATGTATTTATTTGACTGTCTGAATAATATATATGTATAATTTTGATATATAACCTATATATATGTCCACATACATTATACAGTATACCTATCTATCATGAAGATAAGCTGATCAGAAGTCTTCATGACCAGCGAGATATCTCAATTCATTTGCTATATAATTATGTCATATACATTGTATATCTACTATGTGCTTCTTTACAAATGTACGGTAATCTATGTGTGAGGAATAAATTTGGACAGCAATAACATGACTGCATGATGTTTCGTTGGCACGGAAAGTATCTATAGTATATAGAGTTATAGACTACATACATGTATATATAGGCCCATTTATATATAATTATCATCTATTTGCCTCGGCGTATACATACCTTTGCGCGTTTACACCTATATCTCCTTCACCACTGTACTCGATTTTTCTCTCCCAGTTCTCTTTTAGACATGCATAATTCATTGCCTAATTCTAAGCAGTCCGTTGAATCCGATTAGTGAACGACTTGCGCTTACAGTGCCTAAATATTTCAGCACGCATGTAGTCTATGACAGGCAATTGAGTTTTCATTGCTAATACAATAAGTCTCCTGCAAATGTTTATGCGGTGCGAACTTACATTTCAATTTCTAGACTGAGGTCAGCGTGGCAATAATGCCATTCGCACACCAACAGCGTAAGTTATTTCTTTCATGCATGCATGTCTGTTAAAATCAACAACGATGATCCTAAGTGAGACGAAATGAGCGACCAGGGCGGATCCAGGAAGGGGCAAATCCGGCCATGGCCCCATTGAGAAACACCCATAGAACGTATATATATATATTCGTTTATATTCGTTTATTCGTTTAATCAGAAATCAGGTTGACAAGCCGCAACACAGTTACAAGATGAACATAAAAATAGTTATATATGAAAAATAAAAATTTTAAAAATAAAATATTTGTAGATTGTCCGGGCCACTCCATTAGATTTCAACAAGCATTCAACAGTAGGTGTCAATGGTATATTTTCTAGAGAATTCCGCCATATGACTAAAAAAGGTCATCAGGTTTTTTGGCAGGGAAAACGGTATGCATTTCAAGGCAAGTTGGAATGAATGACTAAAAAGGGTCATTAGTTTTTCGAGAAAGATGAACGACAAAAAGTTCCCTAACTTTTGACCCTCCTTTCAAAATGTCTGTATCCGCCTCTGTGCGCGACGATGCGCCTGCTATAAATTTATTTAATAATAATAATAATAATAATAATAATAATAATAATAATAATAATAATAACAATAATAATAATAATATAATTTTTAAAAATGTAAAAAAATAAATAAATAAAATAATAATAATAATAATAACATTAACATGGTACCAGTGTTGACATCTGAATCGTCAAATGAATTTCTTCACTTCTGTGTCTCAAGTCTGCGTCAACGCCTTCACGCCCAAACGCCTCCTTCCATCTGCTCTTTTCCACAAATCAAACCTCTAGTTGCATTCATGGTCACAGGTCACCGGATTCGAAACCTCCAGAATTTCACTTTTCCGTGAGGCAACCACATCTACCGATATACGATTGTACTGTGGCCTGGCCCCAGGGCCGGATTAATAAATGTGGGGCCCTGTTCGGAAAATTCTGTGGGGATCTTCGGCCGAAAAATCTGATGACCTTTTTAAATCGTTTGGCCGAAATTTCTTTAGAGTAAGTTTATACAGATTTTCCCTGCCAAAATAATTAGCGCTGACGACCTTTTTTGGTCTTTTGGTCGAATTTTCTTCACAACGTACCGATTTTTTCCTCAAAATTTTTTACCCGCATGGGTGGGGCCCCTAAAGTGTGGGGCCTTTGTTCGGCCGAACATGTTAATCGTTAATCCGACCGTATACATGTGTGGCCCATGTGTTTACAGTAGATATAATGTACGCTAGTTGTTCCATTTGTTAGACACAAGAACAGCGATGATAACCGTATGCCCTTGACTGAAACGTTGAATCGCAGGAGATATATTGATTTAACTCAAATAGTTCACAATGGAAACAATAGACATCTGTCCCACTAGAATAGCTTTAATCATCCGAAGCACTCACGGGTGAAATCATTTCAGATGGTGTACGCACATTTAAAAACGTTATTTGCCAACAGTCTACTGACATAAATTTTAGCTATGCATAATATGCTGTCTTTGTAAAAGGTCCGCTTAACCTTGCATTCGGTAGATGGCGTTGGTAAACTGAGTAGTAGGACGTGATGTGCGCCTTGCATGGCTGCCAAAGTTAAATTCGACTTATGTAATAACGTCTGATCATCAGTTCATAACTGATTGTAAACATAATATGCTACGTTGTGTCGGTTTAGAAGATTCTTATTACAGACAACAGCAATTCTTATCGTCCATGCAATCGAGTTGCATTGTTTCTATTAAGTATAAGCATGCAAGCAGATCGTCTCGCTGCAGATCGCAATGTATCAGGTGAAAAACAATTTTGCTTTCCAACTGATGCATTTGCTGATGACGAGAGATGAATCATGTCTGATATTGGATTGATCACGAATCTGTCTGTTGATGTTTTGACCACTGTGTTAACTGGAGATGCATGTTGCGGATCCAAAATGCAATTATTAAGAAATTTAACCTACATGCATGGTGAACAAACATTTTTAGATTACCTTATTTGAAGGGAATGTGGATGCGCGGAGGAAAGAGTGGTAGAGATAAAGGAAGGCAGACAGGTAGGAAGGAAGGAAGTCAGAAGGCACATAGGTATACAGACAGACAGGAAGACACAAATAGGCAGATAAGAAGGGCATCAGAAGATTGAGGTAAACTAACTTTGAAAGACAATATTCTTAGCAAAAAGTCCTCGATTTCTTTGCAGATCATTCGGCGCTATATGAAAACTTGGATTAGATTAACCTGGACGTCATATTATACATGGTGTTGGATATAAAACAATCAAGCTTCTGGTCAAACAGATTTACATTTTAATGTCGGACTCTCTCCAAATAAACTAACATTCTATCTTTCATCGTTATTAGTCAAGTTCCTATCGACGCATTTAATACAGTCATTAAAAATATAGTCATTAACAATCGCACAACAGTTCGAGTCTTGCTCTTCCCGACCCAAGATCGATCAATGCTCAATAATAATAATCGATCTTTCGCTGGTTGATCCAAAGCTTCGAAATCTGTCTAGTCCTGTTTGCTTCGGAGATTCATTCATTGATTCAGTCGGGGCATTTACACAGCACCTCTTTATGGAAAAAGGAGGGGGTTAGGCCTATATGCTCACAAATAGAGTCTATATGATTTTCTCGACTCTATATATATATATATATATATATATATATATATATATATATATAGCATGGCCAAATAGAACAGGTTTCATGGGTTAGTTTTGTATGCGTCTTCAACGGCACTTGTCGTAATCGTAATCGTAAACTCGAAATTTCTAAAGCGACACTCGAAAGCCAAGCGCGGGGCACCAGCTTATTCACGAGCGCTGCGTTGCGTTAGAAGAGTTGTCCGTGAGAGTATAGTCCGTGGTGGTCCGGGTCGAGTTACCATAGGATCAGGATCAAATGCGTTGAGTTAGAAGGGTTGTCCGTGAGAGTAGTCCGTGGTGGTCCGGGTCGAGTTGCCATAGGATCAGAGGGACTTGTCTGTAGATTTGTAAAATAGCCAATCGCTAAGTGCTTTGTGAGGTATTGAAAATGAGCTACATAAAGTGTCTCCATGTATGATAGCCTACACACGTTCATACAAGCCATTTATCCACCGAATCTGCTGCTGCTGCTAAAAATAGTTGATTTTGAAGGCCAACTGATGACATCAGTGCAACGGTTTATCATTGGTTTTTCGTGTTATACAGGGACGACAGACACCGAGAAATCAACAGAATAGAATCTACTGTCGACCACCGTTCGCCTATTATATTTCTTTCTTCCTCTCGCTCTTTTCCTCTCTCTCTCTCTTTCTCGTCCTCTCTTCCTCTCTCTCTCTCTCTCTCTCTCTCTCTCTCTCTCTCTCTCTCTCTCTCTCTCTCTCTGTGTGTGTGTGTCTCTCGCTGTCTCTCTCTTTCTCTCTCTTCAGTTTTTCTTCTCTATTCTTCTCTCTCTTCCTCTCTCCCTCTCTCTCCCTCTCTCTTCCCCTCTCTTCGTCCCTCTCTTCTCCTATTCCTTTCTTCCTCTCTCCTCTCAGAAGAGCTGTGAATGACGCCGGCGGCAGTATTGGCATCTGATAGAAAGACGTCAAAGTCAAAGTCGACGACGACAACGACGATGATTCTGCCGCCAACGGAGAAGGAGAAGAGGAGGGCGATGTAAGACGACGAACGTCATCTGATGACAACCTAAATCGGTCTACAGTCGCTCTCTGTCTCCCTTCGTCTCCCTTCGTCTCCCTTCGTCTCCCTTCGTCTCCCTTCATCTCCCTTCGTCTCCCTTCGTCTCCCTTCGCCTCCCTTCATCTCCCTTCATCTCCCTTCGCCTCCCTTCGTCTCCCTTCGTCTCCTTTCATCTCCCTTGCGTCTCCCTTCGTCACCACGGCCGCGGTGGCGTCTGTCCATTTCAATCGAACGACTCGGATTTACTGGAACATGCAAAGACCGGATAATAACACGAACGAATTAACAGCGGATCAGCTCGAAGGTAGAACAACAACAACACAGTCAATGTCTAGATCTATGTCTGATTTCATCGATCGTAATACTATAGCGCTACTCCAGATCGAACACCGCCTCTTCTCTCTCTCTTTCTCTCCCTTTCTCTCTCTTTCTCTCTTTCTGTCTCTCTCTCGCTTTCTCTTTCTCTTTCTCTTTCTCTCTCTCTCTCTCTGTCTCTCTCTCTGTCTGTCTGTCTGTCTCTCTCTCTCTCTCTCTCTCTCTCTCTCTCTCTCTCTCTCTCGCTATCTCTCTCTCTCTCTTTGTCTCTCTCTCTCGCTCTTTCTCTCTTTCTGTCTCTCTCACTTTCTCTCTCTCTCTCTCTCTCTCTCTCTCTCTCGTCTGCTTCTGCTTCTCCTTCTTCGCTTCTTTCTGCTGCTGTTTGCGATTGACCTACTTCATGCACCTATCTTACTTGACTTAGTATTTGTGATGATGACTTTGATTAGATCAGTCATTTTCCTCAGACCTCATCTCCAAAACTGTTTCACGTTGTGATCGGGTTGCTTGATTCTTATTATAGCTCCATCCAGGGAAGAACTGTACCCCGTGCTTCTTTCTCGGTTGTTGGTCCGATGCTATCTGCTCACTGATGTCCACTCTTCAGCTTATCTGCTGTCCATTATGTCCAGACTGGACGCATTATCTCTTCCAATTGGCTTATCAACTGTAAGATAATTGTCTGTTCTCTAAGACTATAATTATTATCTATTGGTTTACACGAAGGAATAAAGCTTCGTGTCATCAAAGAACCTCTGAGTATCAGGCTACCATTGATTCGGAATAGAAACACAAAGCAGTTGTCGTATGAAAAAGCAAATGCAGACTTTGAACAGTCGCTTGCATGGAGCAAACTTATAATATTAGGTAAAGAAGGAGGGATGGAGGGATGGAGGTTTGGACGGAAGCACAGAACTCTGCATGATTTCTGCTTTGGAAAAGAAATTCGACGCTAGTAGAGATGTATCAGGTCTAACTGCGAACAGATAAAGTCTTGCTTTCGATGACTAGGCTATGATTGGTATCTTGTTGTTCTTGTCGTGAGCAGCAAAACTTTCGCATCAGCACGATCCACCGCCTTTCCAGAGACACAGAACCTAGCAATGCCGTCTTTACCTTGGCGTTCTTACATTCTTATCCTTTTATCTTCTTATCTTTTTATCCTCTTATCTTTTTATCTTTTTTTATCTTTTTATCGTCTTATATTCTTATCTTCTTATCTTCGTATAGTCTTATCTTCTTATCTTCGTATCTTCTTATCTTCCTGTCTTCTTATCTTCTAATCTTCTTATCGTCTTATCTTCTTATCTTCTTATCTTCTTATCTTCTTATCTTCTTGTCTTCTTATCTTCTTATAGTCTTATCGTCTTATCTTCTTATCTTCTTATCTTCTTATCTTCCTATTTTCTTATATTCTTATCTTCTTATCTTCTTATCTTCTTATCTTCTTACCTTCTTATCTTCTTATCTTCTTATGTTCTTATGTTCTTATTTTATTATCTTCTTACCTTCTTATCTTCTTATCTTCTTATCTTCTTATCGTCTTATCTTCTTATCTTCTTCGAACGAAATGGTTTATCCAATTCTCGTGATTTCGCTTGCAAACACTCGAGCACGTTCCTTTAAACTCCGATGCATACTCTGTCAGCTTCGTTTTGCTCTGCAGGTTTCGATGTCAATTCAGGGTTTAAAGTGTAAAAAGAGAAGTGCATGGACGCTCTTTACATTTCCCTGCTTTGTGAGCCAAATAAGTGGCAGGACTGTATTCAGATTTAAAATAAGTGCCTGGACGACGTCCATGACCGTCCAGGCACACCCTACACAGGGCCTAAAGGACTAGATGTCGTTGAGAACGTTGATGGCTTAATATTGCTTCTTTTACGCTGTAGATTTAATTGCGAAAATTCCATAACTATCTTTGAACAGCACAAAACATGAGATATACAGAAGGACCTTTGCTGAAAGAATGCAGTTAACTGCATGTTTACTTTATTTTTACCTTATGACAATGTTTTAGAGACTATTATTTTAGTGTAGTTTACTTCGAGCTAGTGATCTCTGCACGATGTTGTGATTTTATGCAACTCCTTATAATCGCGTTGGATTGCAAATTGAGCTATTCTTTTTTTAGCATATACATGTATCTCCATCGGAAGAGTTGCGCATTCTTCTTCTTCTTCTTCTTCTTCTTCTTCTTTTTGTTCCTCTTACAGTTGACCTTCAATTGTTATTTTCTGCGCAGTTTGCCTTGATTTACGAAATCCACTCAGTTCTGTAACTTTGAATCAGTGTTATTTCTATTAACTGAAACTGTAACTGAAATGGCAGAATAACTGAAAAATCTATGCCAGTTAACTGTAACTGAAACTGAAACTGAAAAGTGTTGAATAACTGAAACTGTAATAGAAACTGAAGAACAATAACTGTATAACTGAAGAATCAAAAGGAGTTAACTTGAAAATAAAACAAGTGCTTTTTCTATACATTTCTCACAACATAACTATTCAGAGGCGTTCTCAGCACGGAAACTTCGGGGGAGAAGAAATGCCTTTAAAGAACATGAGACCAATGAAGAGAAACTAGTCATTAGTTGAGCCCTTACTGCCCCTTAGTGTATAATATAGTAGTATGTTTGACTACTGCCTTTCTATAACATTTGTAATTCTGCTATTACATGACAAGTTGATTAATCACTTTGAGGGGTGTTTCACTCGTTATCTTTTGGTTTGTGAACATATGTGACAGAGCTCCTATCCATCTCTGGCCCTGATTGCAGAAGACTTCGTATCCGTGTCTGCTTCACAAGCATACGCTGAGCGCGTCTTCTCAGTTTGTTGGGACTTGTGTGCAAGAAAGCGAAACAGATTAAGTGTAAACCTGGAACGTCGTGTGTTCCTTAAAGTCAACCGACAATATGTAAAATCAGATTGATCTCCTATTCAACTTTCTGGGAACTTTGCGCAATATGTGTGACTGTGATCAGTGTCTTAGTAGTTGTGACGTTTGAATATACACGTAAAAACTGTAACTGAAACTGTAACTGAAAAATAAGAAATAACTGTAACTGAAACTGAAAAATCTCATTGCAGTTAACTGTAACTGAAACTGTAACTGAAAAATAAAAAAATAGATAACTGTAACTGAAACTGTAACTGAAAAACCATAACTGAAATAACACTGCTTTCAATTATATTCTTTCTGTCATGATGCATCTGCCTATTTAAGAATGATTATTAGAAAATAAGGCATATTCCATTTCACGTCCAACCTTCTTTACATCAATACTTCCATACAATTCTAATTTGACTTAGGCCTACCAACAAGAAATGCAAGTAGAGAGAAAATAGCGAGGACTATAGCATAGGCCAGAGGTTCTCAAACTTTATTTTTATTGTACCCCCAAGTAAAAAAATCGAATGATGGCGTACCCCCATGCAGCACAGTCAGATCAGAAACAAAATGCCATTGCGAAGTCCCCTTGCAGTGACAGCTAAAGGTCCATTTGATCATTGGTGACATCGTTTACTTGAGTCGTAGGCCTGTATAGGGAGCAAGATTTAATTTGAATCATATAATCTTATCAACAATTTTAAAAGGGAAAATTGGTCTATAACCCCTGTAATAAAGAGTCAACCTGTAGTGCTGTGATCTTGTTTAGACTAGCACAGATTTGAAATATCTGGTTCAATATTTGTCAATTTCAAACGCAAATTTAGGCCTACCCCGTGTTTGTTTTTGATAACAAGAATAGTTTAAAAGCCAGTTTCACCCAGATAGGTTATAACGTGCTAAAAGGAATCGCAAAATTTAAAGCTTGACCAGAAATTAATCCTTAGGCCAATTCAACTCTCCGCTATAATAGCCTATAGCGGCTGAGAATTTAATTCTGGCTTTGGTACTTTCAACAATTTATACATTATTTTTCCAAAACTATAGTAGGTCTAATAGGCTGAACATAGATATGTTGCATGCACTGTATAATAGGCTATGTGACTTGTTATGCGAGTCTAATTATATGCTGGCGTAATAAATAAATGACGATGCTGCTATATGTTGCAACGTTAAAAATCATTGCTAATCAAAGAAAGATGGACACAAAGTCCATAAACTTAATTTTTTATATTTCTGGAAATTTTCGCGTACCCCTTACCGGCGCCTGGCGTACCCCTAGGGGTACGCGTACCACAGTTTGAGAACCTCTGGCATAGGCCATATATACTTGCAGTTTATATACGCTAATCAGAGGCATCATGAAACCAGTCTCACGAAAGCATACGCAATTAGACCATTGGCTAAAAGTCTATATCTGTAGATGACTATTTTCAGTCGAAATCTATTTAACATAATTCCCAAGTGAGCTGGTCTATCTAAGCCCGTCATTTAACTTGCACGCGGTGTTCAACTTGATAAAATCTAACGACCGACTGAAGTACTGATTCGGTCCTTCATGGAACGCCTATTTACACAGTTATGAAGCGGTACCGTTTTGTACGTACCGGTATTCTTATAGTCTCATTGCCGGTGTCATGAAACGGAGTATCCCCCCTGAAAGCTATCCGGGGGATGAATTAATCTATCCCCCCGGATGGAATTAACCGGTCTATACTATCCGGTGGGATGAACAATTCTATCCCCTTTTTAGAAAAATGCGCACAATAAAAAAATGTAGGCTGTAATCAAAATTTTAAGTGACTCTAATTGTTTTAAGTGTCATATAAGCAATGCTCAGATAAAGGCAACTCGAATTTATTTAGTGACATTGAGTGTTTTTAAGTGTTTTAAAAGTTTTAAGTGCTCTAAAAACAGGGCAAAAGAAATTATATGGTAAGAATAAATATACTTGTTAGTGTCACTGTTCAACATAAAGCAGATGAAAATTAATTTGCTCAAAAAAATACATGAGGAAGCGGTTTTTTCGACTTTTTGTAATTTGGGGGGATACAATTAATACGGGGATACTCTATTTCGTGACACCGGCACTCCGAGTCAATAGCTTCTTCCTGTCGATCTGCCTTTCTGCATGTACATGTATGTATGTAGGTAAGTATGTATGTTTGTATGTTTGCTTGTATGTATGTATGTATGTATGTATGTATGTATGTATGTATGTATGTATGTATGTATGTATGTATGTATGTATGTATGTATGTATGTATGTTTGTATGTATGTATGTATGTATGTATGTATGTATGTATGTATGTTTGTATGTATGTATGTAGATGTATGTATGTATGTATGTATGTTTGTATGTATGTATGTATGTATGTATGTATGTATGTATGTATGTATGTATGTATGTATGTATGTATGTATGTATGTATGTATATATGTATGTATGCATGCGTGTATTTATGTATATGTGTGTGTATGTATGAATGTATGTATGTATGTATCTATGTATGTATGTATGTATGTATGTATATGAGCATGTACATGTATATAGCTTATGCCTCTATGCCTCTAGCGAACTTTTCACCATCCACTGAACCAGCCACCACACTAACCCGATCACCATCTTAAATCTCACCCACAGCTGTCCTCTCTCCATTCACTAAAATCTATATTATAATTCTGAAACACTTTCCATATGTTTGTTTATTTGTTTGTTCGCTTTTGACTCTCCTCTGCAGAATAGGCTCGGAAATGAAACAGCGTCGGTTTAAAAAAATTATTGCAATCGATTCTTACCCAAATTATAAGGTCATCGCAACTATTTTCAGGTTTTAATTCAGTTTAAAACAAAAGTTATTAGCGTTTTAAGACAGATTTCGTCAATAAATGATCAGGCTAGGGCTTTAGTCAAGAGTCTACTCCGCATGACGTCATACCCGCCCAGTAATAATTTCGGTAGCGCCCCGTGGGGGTGGGTCAAGTTTGGCTTTTTGGGGAAGCGAGATCGGGTGGAGGGTTGGCGAAAACCCGAAATTTAGCAGCCAACGATGGGCACCAGAGTGGAGTGGTGTTTAAAACCCTAAATTTCTCTTTAAAACTCGAGTTATTAGCGTTTTAAGACAGATTTCATCGCTCACACTTTGGTAAACCGTATCGAGCTTTAGTAAAAGAGCCTACAGCCCGAATGACGTCATACAAGCACAGTAATAATTTCCCTAGCGCCCCGCAGGGGCGTGTTAGGTTTGGCTTTTTGGGGAAGCGGGGTGAAGTAGAGGGTTAGTAAAAGAGCCTACAGCCCGAATGACGTCATACAAGCACAGTAATAATTTCCCTAGCGCCCCGCAGGGGCGTGTTAGGTTTGGCTTTTTGGGGAAGCGGGGTGGGGTAGAGGGTTGGCGAAAACCTGAAATTTAGCGGTCAACGTTGAGTACCATAGGGGAGTAGTGTTTAAAACCCTAAATTTCCCGGGCAACGCCGGGTTACACATCTAGTCACCTATAAAAATACAAGTTCTCCTGTACCGGTTCATATGCTATGATACACCTTGACTCTGAAACGATTTTAACTGCCTCAGAATTCAGCAGATCCTGATATTCCGCATCAATATCTGTGTACAATCACCATTCTGGGCCTAAGGCTCATGCACGGGTCCAACCGGCGTGCTAGATCAGTGGTTCTGTATGGAACTGACCATTTTTAATCGAATAGTTCAACAAAAAGCCAACCGGACTCAGATCTGACAACCGGACTCAGACCTGACAACCGGACTCAGATCTGACAACCAGACTCAGACCTGACAACCGGACTCAGACCTCACAACCGGACTCAGATCTGACAACCGGAATCAGATCTGAGTCTGACAACCGGACTCAGATCTGACAACCGGACCCAGACCTGACAACCGGACCCAGACCTGACAACCGGACTCAGACCTGACAACCGTATTCGGATTTAAAATGAACATCGACTTCGGGACAATCCTTCTTATACGACTCAGCTCGTGAATAAGTTGGTGCCCTGCACTAAGCGTTAGAGTAGCGCTCTATAACTTCCGAGTTTACTATTACGAATATACATTGTTTGCAGACTGGGTCTCTAGTAAGCGCTGTCGTTTGTTTCCCGCTGTTTGTACAGAGCTGCGTGAAGCCTTCGACCTGTTTGATCGCAATAAGGACGGACGAATAACGGCTCCCGAGTTGCAGACGGTCATGCGATCACTAAGGCTCGAACCGACAGACGACGAATTGAGGAATATGATCAAACAAGCTGATATCGACGGTAATAATTATATATATATATACTACATGTGTGCATGGACGAATATCATTTGTCTGTTTTTCTGTCTCTCTCTCTCTCTCTCTCTCTCTCTCTCTCTCTCTCTCGCTGTCTGTATGTCTGTCTTCATCTCTATCTGTCTCTCTCCCCTCTCTCTCTCCCTTTCTGGTTATCTCTATCTGTGGCTCTCTCTGTCTATTTCTGCCAAATGCCTTTCTTTCTCTCCCTCTCTCCCTCTCTCTTCTGTCACTCTGTCTCTCTTTGCCTGTTTGTCTTCCTTTCTGTTTGTCTCTATCCTACCTTCAGTCTGTCTCCGTCTTTTTCATATATTACCTCTCGTTCTATCTGTCTTTCTTTTGTCTCGCAATCTTTCCAATTCTCTGTCTCATATTTCCTATTTTTCTAGCTCTGGCTGTGTGTCTGTCTATCTGTCTGTATCTCTCTCATTATTAGTCTGTTATAGCGCATTATTTTCGTCTACGGTTTGATGGTAAACAGGCACACGTCGCTTCCCTTCGTTATTATACGAAGCAATTCCAGGCTTTGGTCGGTCTCCCACACAAAACGGTTGCCGACCTCTCCTTCTCTGTTTTGGTCATCGATTATGGAATTGAATTATCTACATCGTCTGCGTGAACAAAAAACGAGTTGTCATCAAATATTTATGACCAAATCGGACGCGAAAACGACCTCTTCATACTATATTCAGCTGAGCAATTGAATTTAATCAGATTTTTATATTAAACGTATTTATTTTCAGTTTCGTCTGTGTTTTGACGATGAATGCTTGCTCACTGTGGGACTTGGAATGCATCTTGATAAATCGGTTCTATCAGTTCAGATATTTATTTGCCGCCAAAGTGGATTGCGATGTTTAGACCGTCGTGCATTTAGATTACTTACTTGCTTTTACTTCGATCAGTCAAGCCATCGGAATTTATATAGCGCCCCTTCAAGGTCGCTACTCATCGGCGATCGCGGTCAAGATCAAGCACAAAAAAACAAGTCTTCAACAGTTTGTGAAACTGTGAACAGTTCTGGAATCTGGAGGTGTCGTATAGTCAAGTTTTTTATCCACTACCCAGTACCCACTACAGAGAATGAGCGGTTCTGTTACAGTATTGTCGCAGAGCGGGCGAAAAGGATCACTAAGTCACCGCTTCAACTCCCTATTATAGGAAACCCTGTTAAATTTAACTAATAATTATTACACTGTATAATTTTAAGGACAACGGAATTGCGTGATCAGTATTTAATAGGGAAATGAAGTAAGCACATAATTAACACTATTCTAAGCATGTTACAAGTGGCATCAAAATGCAGTAATGCTTCATTTCTAGAACGCAACTGTATTGTTTCAACTTGTTTATTGAACCCAAAAATATAAAACAAACAATTATGCATTCATAATAGTACACAAAGCGATTGATTGCTGTTAACAAGTATGCATTCATAATAGTACACAAAGTGATTAATTGCAGTTAACAATTATGCATTCATAATAGTACACAAAGTGATTAATTGCAGTTAATGATTGCAAATGGTATAGCTTAGTGTACAGTTATTACTGTGAAATGTAGGGAGCAATAGGCTACCCGAAGGGAGTGATCCCGCTATTGGGGCCTATTTACCAAAGGAAAAAATTCTTCACTATTATATGATTAATGATAATAGATTAGAAAACAGATAGAAATGGCAGTATTTTTGGAATCAATTAAATAACAGCAGTGGGATACCTTCCCTCTGCTCAACTTAAAAAGAATGGGGGGAAAACACGGAATAAATGGGTTGTTCATTTTACATTTTTTAGTGTGTGTGCACGGATTTGGGATTTAAATCGATCGAGACTCCTGGATGCACGAATATTTTCCGGTATATTATTCCATAAAAGAGGACCCTGATACTTAATAGAAAATTTTCTAGTGTTTGTTTTAGCAAAGGCACTTATGTAGATTCTATTATTTCTAATGGCTTTAGTATATAAGTTAGGTCTAAAATAGGATGAGAATGCAAGTGGAAGAAGGTTGTTGTCATATTTATACATAAATGTACTAGTTTGGATGAATTTAATTTGGGATATTTTTAACACGTTCAACTGATTATATAAGGGGCTAGTGTGAGCATTAAAGGGAGATTTAGTAATAATTCTTATGGCTTTTTTCTGCAGTCTATTTAGCTTAGTTAGGTGAGTGTCATATGTAGATGTCCAAATGAGATTGCAGTAACTTAAGTATGGGTGTACAAGTGTGAAATATAATGATTTTAGTATATGAAGTGGAAGAAGATAGGCTATTCTGTGAATTATGCCTATATTTTTGGAGATTTTTTTAGACAGTTCAGCTGTATGTATATTCCATTTTAAGTGCTGGTCGATATGTACACCCAGGAATTTAGTCGAGTATACTTGCGGTAAGGAAATATTTTCAATTAGTAGGTTTTTATCAGGAGGTGGAGCAAATTTCTTTTTACTAGATCTAAAAATTATATAATTAGATTTGGCTATGTTCAGTGAAGGCTTATTGGCTTTGAACCATTCACTAGCCATTTCTAGGTCGTTATTTGCTATTTTAATCAATTCTTCATAAGAGGAGTGAGAGTAAAAAGCGTTTGAATCATCAGCAAATAGGATGTAATGTAAAAAAGTTCCAGAATTAGGAAGGTCATTTATGTATATTAGAAATAAAAGAGGCCCCAGGATTGAGCCCTGAGGGACCCCAAAATCAATCTTTTGGAAGCTGGATAATTTCCCATTACATGAGACTTGTTGGTAACGGTTATTTAAGTAATTTGTGAACCAAGTAAGTGCAATACCTCTGATCCCGTAATTCTCAAGTTTATTTAGCAGGATATTATGGTTGACGGTATCGAAGGCCTTAGCTAAGTCAAGAAAAATGCCAATGGAATATTCATTATTATCCATGGCTTGAGATATTTTGTCTTGTATATCCAGCAATGACATGAAGGTTGAGTGTTCTCTTTGAACACGTTCTCACCTTATTCAATCAGGATGTTAACATTATCATGGAGAAGAGAAGAATTAATTTATGGCATATTATATAGATCTATAGATGATTTCTAGGAATAGGCTATATGAAATATTACCTATAGACCTAATAAGCCAGGCAAACTTACAAAAGTCTATCAACATTTGAAGTTCACATAATTTATTTGGTCGATACGTTTCTTCCGCGAGTTTTCCCTTTCCTATTCCTTTCATGCACATCTAAAACAACCGATCTTCATTTTGTCTTGCCTCATTTCTCTACAGTCTATACCTAATCAGTCCACTCTAATTTCCATTTACCTTCGTCGTCGCATATACTCCATAATTTATCAGTTCTCGGCAAACTCGCTATACTGCATTCTCCGACAGTGGCGTCACCACGCGGGTGGTGTGAACCACTCTGAAAAATATGACCCACACAATTTGTTCAGATCCGTTGACTTTTCATTCCGGTATGGGGGAGGGGGGGGGGGGGTGAGGGTAGAGAAATAGTGACCTAGGTTCTTAATAGTTAAAATTCTTTTCATAACGCCCCACTTTCTAAGGTTGGCTATAGGCCACGCCCCCTGCATTGTCTCTGTCAACACCCAATTGACCTTCAAAGTTTTCTCCCGTTTTTTCCCTTGTGTTCAGTAGCGTAGCCTACACCTAGCCTAGTCACTGTATTTCGTTATCTAAAGCTAGGGTATAAATCTCTAAAGTTCTTAACTTGTTCAATTACAACAAAGCTCTGTTTCTTGTATTTTCTTCTTCTTCGTTCATAACACACGCAGATAACACAACAATAGATCAACGACGACAAACGCTTGAATTCTACGACAGCAACGCAACTATTATTATCTAAACTCCACTGTTCTCTAAAACGTCTTCTACTCTCTCTCTACTATCAACGCCTTCTTCTACTACTTCTTACACTGTCTGGGCGTACACTCTTCCCCTGGCCGCTCTGTCCTTCTCTCTGCCTCTCTTCGTGTATCTGTCCGTCTGTCTGTCTGTCTCTCTCGCTCTCTCGCGCGCTTCGGCGACGGTCGGCCGAGCCGCGCTAACTTTCCCGCCAGTCTGGCACCTGCAGGCCTAACTGTCTAGACGCTGACCTTGAGCTGGTCTAGTCGTACGCCTAAACATCAACTGACTAAATAGACTATACAAAATTAGCTCACATTACCTCCTTCCTTTCTTTTAAAGAGAGCTAATTATCTATAAAAATTAGCGAACGTACCTTAACTAAATAATGCAAATAGTCCATAACATAATACATCATAAAATATCTTATACTACAATCTAGACAGACAATCAGCTACTACATTCAATTTACCTTTCTTATAGTTCAATAGAATGTCAAAATTTTGCAATGATAAAGACCATCTGACTAATTTAGCAGATTTCGACATTGATTCAGTCAAATAAACTAAAGGGTTATGGTCCGTAAACACATTGATTTTAGAACCAATAAGAATTTCTTTCAACTTGTTTAAAGCCCATATGATCGCATAGGCTTCCTTCTCAATCGTCGCCCACCTCCTCTGAGTATCTGTCAGCTTCTGACTGATAAATGAAACGGGACGTTCTATCCCTTCCTCGTCCACCTGAGACAGGACCGCTCCCACAGCAAAATCACTGCTATCACAGTACAAATTAAATGGTTTCCCAACCTCAAACATATATAGAATCACATTTGACAAGACAATCTGCTTAAGGGAATCAAAGGCTTTCTGATGTACATCAGTCCAAACAATGTTATCAGGTACTTTCTTGCTAGTCAAGTCTGTTAATGGTTTAGCAATTTCAGCAAAATTACAAATAAACTGTCTGTAAAATCCAAAAAATCCTAAGACTTGCTTCACTTCCTTTCTGGTTTCAGGTTTCTTCAAATTAATTAAACTGTCAATCCTGTCTGGATTCATCATCTTCTTCCCTGATCCTATGAGGTGACCGATGAACTTCACCTCACTCTTACCAAACACACATTTCTTCAAGTTCAATGTTACATTATGCAGTCTTATTTGTTTCAAAAATAATTCCAAATGTTTCAAATGAATGTCCCAATCATTAGAATGCACTGCAATGTCATCAACATAAGGTTCCGTAAAATCATGAATCGGTTGCAAAATCATATTTATCGCTTTTACAAAAGTCCGTCCTGAGTTAATCATTCCAAAAGGGACACGCGTAAATTCATACAGTCCATTATGTGTAACGAACGCAGTCTTCCATTGGTCACTCTTTTTCACAGGACAAGTCCAATATGCACTGCGACAGTCCAGAACAGAAATGAACTTGGATTTTCCAACTTTACTCAAGACATCGTTGACGATTGGCATAGGATATCGACAATTTTCAGTAAAAGAGTTAATGTACCTGTAGTCACAAGCCAATCTCAAGGATCCATTCTTCTTTTTGACGATGACAAGTGGACTTGCCATTCTGCTTGACGATGGTTGAATAATGTTTTCTTTCAGCATCTCTTGTATTTGTTTTTCCACTTCTGCTCGGTATATTAATGGTATTCGATATGCCATGAATTCTTTTTCGCGAAAGTCTGGTCTCACCACCACTTCGTGTTCTACCAATGTACATAATCCAGGTTTGTCTGAGAATCTGTCTGCATATCGATTCAGTACATCAAGTAATTGTTTCTGTTGTTCGCTGGTCAGATGTCCAATTTGTTCGTAATCCAATTGAAGTGACTTCTGTTTTGTCTCTGAATAGTCTTCCTTCAGTGGTATTTCTACCACTGATCCAAATTCTTCATCCTCTTCCACAATCAGACCACAAGACAATGTTCTCGTAATGAACTTCCTCATCTTGTTAGCATGAATAATCCGTCGACCGTTTTCGTTCATGTCCACCAGATACGAATATTTGGATCTTCTTTGCAGGACCTTGCATGGACCATGCCATCGTGAGATCAATTTATTGGTTGACGTAGGATACAGCACGATGACGTTCTCTCCTGGCTCGAATTCTTTATCTTTTGCTCTTTTGTTGTATTGACTGGCGTACTGTTTTTGCTTTTCTCCAGCACAGCTCTCGGCGAATGTCAAGGCCTTTTCCATGTCGGCTCTTAAATTTTTCAGGTATTTTGCCGGTTGCACTCCAATGTTCGGTGGTAGATTTATTTCTTTGGTCCAGCTTTCTTTAAGGATGGTGAGTGGCCCTCTCGGCAACTTTCCATAGACCAGCAAATACGGTGCCACTCCTGTAGTTGCGTTAGGCACTTCTCTCAATGCCCATACTGTAAATGGAATAATTTTATGCCACTGTCTCGGATTTTCCACAACGACATGATGAATCATTTTCTTGAACGTTTGATTCCATCTCTCCACCAATCCTGCCGCTTCTGGATGTCCTGGCGAATCGAATCGAGGACAACATCCCATCAGTTTCAGAAATTCTCTTGTTAGACTGGCTGTAAAATTCGTCCCTCTGTCGCTCGTGATCACTGACGGAACTCCCACATCCATGAACAGCTTCATCAAAGCTTCGCATACAGCCTTCGCGGTCAATGACTTCATCAAGAATATTGTCGGCCATCTCGTACATGAGTCCACGATGCACAAACAATACTTATGCCCTGCTGCTGAAGTCGGTTCGATCGGTCCTACGACGTCCATGGTCATTCTTCTGAACGGCACATCCTCTCTTGGTATTGGTGTAATCGGCACTCGATCCATCACCAAACTTCGTGCTTTCAGCTGACACTTCTCACAGGACTTGCAGAACTTCACCACATCTCTACGCATTCTTGGCCACACAAAGGACAACTTGATACGTTCCCTTGTCTTCTCTTCTCCCAAGTGTCCGCCAAATACTGACTCATGTGCTAATTCCATCACCTGACTTCTTCTTTCCTTCGGCAACACCAACTGATACACCAACTGGTCCAACATTTGATGCTTCTTATACATCAACCCATTCACCACACTAAACTCTGATCCTTTGTCTTCAGCTATCTTCCACCACGACCTCAGTGACTCGTCATTTCTCTGCTGCTCTTCAAATTTCATTGCGTCTGCCAATTGTCTTTCATCACTCGTATTCTCGGCAAACAAATCCCTCATACTCGTGTCCATTTCACCATCACTTCCAGAATCATCATAATCATTATCACGTTCACATGCAACCATCTCTTCTTCAATTTCATTGTTTCCGGATGTTATTCCTTCTTCTTCTTGAATGCTTTGTTCATCATCGCTTTCTGTATCCTCATCTAGCAAACTTTCATTTGACTTTTCCTCTTCTCCTTCTTCCACTTCATTTCTCCGACTCTGTGCTCTTGTAGTCACATTCGCTTGCAATTCTCCTTGTAATACATTCACTGGTGGAACCTCTTTCAGTTCTGCGATTATCTCCGGATGCAGCAAGAATTTCTCTTTGTTATCTTTGCACAAGACTGCCGGAATGCTGGCACACACTAAGGTTAAATATGGCGCGATATTTACTCCCTTGTCTTTCCAATCTCCTCCTTCGTTATGACAACTCATCCGCACTTCGATTTTCACCAACTTAGCTGGAATGGGTTCTCCAGCCACACATTGCAAATGTACTCTGCCAATTTCTTCCACTGTCGCTCCTTTCAACAATTCCTCATTGATTACTGGAATCTCTGTACCAGAGTCGATCAGCGCTCTGACTTGCACGGGATGACAACTGTCATCATTTCCACGTATCTCTACATTGACATGCTGTAGTAAAGACTTCTTCGTACGTTGACACTCATCTTTGCTTTCTGTTTCTCGACCAGCATCTTTAATTGGAGCAGAATTTACTATTTCTCTCTGTATAGCAAATTGAGGCGTGCACTTCATCACTGACTTCACTTCCGTTTCGCGGTTGTCTTGTTCTTCATACTGATTCGGTGCATTCCTTACTTGTATCTGATTTACTCTGAGATTTTCTGCACTTCGAGTAAATCTATTTCTCAGATTTGTCGTTCTTGGTGGTGCTTTGCAATCCTTTATCAGATGTCGGTCTGACTGACAATTATGGCAACGTTTCTTAATAATCCCTCTCTGTTCAGTGTTCTCCCGCCTGTAATTGTACGCTGTATTGTTTTCTCTTTGGCGTCCCATCACTGGAATTCGACTGTACATTTGTCTGTCACCCGTTGCTTCTCTTCTATCTTGACCAAACTGTCTTCCAGGAGCACCATCATTCCTCGCTTCGTTATTTCTGGCTTGGTTTCCTGTTTCTTTGTTATTACTATTCCACCTGGGTTGCTTCGAACTATTACCCCATGCTTCATATCTCGGTTTGTCTTGAAACATTAGACCAATTCGATTGTTCACGTGCACGTCTGCGAGTTCTGCAACATTACTGGCTTCCAAGCATTCAGTACCCTCCTTTGCTAGTACAAACTGTAGTGGACCCGGTGGTAGACATTCTTTCAATTTATCCGCCACCAACAGATCAAATAACTTCTCGTAGCTTTTACCCACTCGCCTACTTCTGACATAATAGTTCAACAGGTTCTTTAATCTTGCTGTAAACATCGTGTATGTTTCTTCCGCCGTTTTCCTCGCATCTCCAAATCGTGATCGATATTCTCTCGCTGTCAATTTGAATTCTTTCAGTAAATGTTCTTTCACTATGTCGTAATCGTCTAGATCATCGAAAGACAATCGATTCAACACCGTTCTTGCTCTTGGCGTCATTAGTGGCAACAGCAATTTGACCCAAAACTGCTTTTCCACCGTAAAACTGTTGAATGCATTCTCAACTGTCTCAAAATATAATGGCACCTCCATCATATCATATGGCATCTTAGGTAATACGTGTTTCATTGCATCACCTATCTTTTTAATCTTGGACACCATTGTCTCACTTTCTCTGACCCTGGTTCGTTCTGACTCTTCACGACTTCTTCTTTCGTCTTCATTTCGTTCCCTCAGTCTATTTTGATCTTCTACCCTACGTAGTTCTTCTTGTTCTATCTTTTGCTGCAACAATTCTAACTGTCTTCTACGTTCCTCCTTTTCTATAGCCATTTCTCGGAGCTGAGCTTCCTTAAGAGCGAGTTTCTTTTGTTCTAATTCTAATTGTTCTTCCCTTTCTCTTTCCGCTTTTTCCAAATTTTCTTTCTCCATTTTCAATTCTTCCTGTCGAATCTCTTCGGCTCTTTGTAACTCTGCCAAACGCATGGCTTCTTTGTCTTCCTCACGCATCTTTTGCTCTTCGATCTGTTGTTTTCGTATTTCTTCATCACTTTTCCTTGCCCTCTCGTATTCTATCATCAATTCCATTCTTCTTCGTTCTGCTTCGTCACGATCTTTTTTCATTTGTTCTAGCTGAAGCTGGAACTGCTGCTTCTGCATCTGTATCTCTTCTTGTCTCATCCTTTCTGCTTGTTCTGTTCTTACTTTTTCCTCTTGTCTCCGTTCTTTCTCTTCTTGTTTCCTTTGTTCCTCTTTCTCTTTCTCCTCCTGTCTCCGTTTCTCTTCTTTCTCTTTCTCTTCTTGTTTTTGTTCTTTCTCCTCTCGTCTCCGTTGCTCCTCTTTTTCTTTCTCTTCTTGTTTCCGTTCTTTCTCTTCTTGTCTGCGTTGCTCCTCTTTTTCTTTCTCTTCTTGTTTCCGTTCTTTCTCTTCTTGTCTGCGTTGCTCCTCTTTTTCTTTTTCTTCCTGTCTACGTTTCTCCTCTTTTTCTTTCTCTTCTTGTCTGCGTTGCTCCTCCTTCATCATCATAAATTGCATCAACGCCTCCATAGACATAACCTGTGGTTTCTCCTCAACGCCACCTACAGCGCCTTTCTCTTCAGCTTCCTTTAGCCACACCTCTGCTAGGGCTCTCATCAAATTTTCCCTTGACATCTCTTCGACTTCTTCTATGTCGAGACCCTCTTCAATTAATAACTTTATTAATCGAGCAGACGACATCTTCTTTATACTCGCTTGCTTTTGTTCCGTAAGTTTCTCCATCTTACTTTCTTACTTCAACTGATTTGCGTGAAGAAATCGAGGGAGTGACTATGCTTTCTGCAATTGGCTGACTTTACTTCTTATGGCTTGTTTATACAAAGAGCGAGTTTTGTATACCTCTCTCTGGCGTTGTCGTAATGTTATTCGTATACCCGTTGTATCTTCTCACCAGTTGTTCGGATGCTCAGTTTCCTTCTCCCGTTTGGTCGGCTCCTCAGATTAATTCGATATTCACCTTCAATTTACGGACGGTGAATATTCCGAAAATTGACGTCGAAAATGCTTCGTAAGCAAAATCCACCGTAGATATTCCTCCAATTGAAAATATTCCTCCGATTGAAAATGTTGCTCCAATTGAAAATATTCCTCCGATTGAAAATATTGCTCCAATTGAAAATATTCCTCCGATTGAAAATATTCCTCCAAATGAAAATATTCCTTCAATTGAAAATGTTGCTCCGATTGAAAATATTCCTCCGACTGAGTTCACTATCCCAACGTCCGTTGCTTGAATTCAGTATCCCGCCGCTCGTTGCTTGAACTCGATATCCCACCGCTATCACCAAAAATGTCAACACCCAATTGACCTTCAAAGTTTTCTCCCGTTTTTTTCCTTGTGTTCAGTAGCGTAGCCTACACCTAGCCTAGTCACTGTATTTCGTTATCTAAAGCTAGGGTATAAATCTCTAAAGTTCTTAACTTGTTCAATTACAACAAAGCTCTGTTTCTTGTATTTTCTTCTTCTTCGTTCATAACACACGCAGATAACACAACAATAGATCAACGACGACAAACGCTTGAATTCTACGACAGCAACGCAACTATTATTATCTAAACTCCACTGTTCTCTAAAACGTCTTCTACTCTCTCTCTACTATCAACGCCTTCTTCTACTACTTCTTACACTGTCTGGGCGTACACTCTTCCCCTGGCCGCTCTGTCCTTCTCTCTGCCTCTCTTCGTGTATCTGTCCGTCTGTCTGTCTGTCTCTCTCGCTCTCTCGCGCGCTTCGGCGACGGTCGGCCGAGCCGCGCTAACTTTCCCGCCAGTCTGGCACCTGCAGGCCTAACTGTCTAGACGCTGACCTTGAGCTGGTCTAGTCGTACGCCTAAACATCAACTGACTAAATAGACTATACAAAATTAGCTCACAGTCTCTGACGTCGATCATTGTTCTCCATGGCAGGCAACGGAAGCGTCGAGTTCAACGAGTTCATCGTGATGATGTCACTCGTCAGGGATCGCGGCGGTGACGTCAACGATGACGTCAGAAGAGAGAAACAGGAAGCGGAAGTGCTTCAGGCCTTCCGGGTCTTTGACATTGACGGCGACGGATTGATAGACGCGCATGAGCTGAAGCTGACGATGACGAATCTGGGGGAGGCTCTGACGGACAACGACATCCGAGCGATGATCAGAGCAGCAGACAGGAACGACGACGGAAAAATCGATCTCGAAGGTGCATGGTGTCGTCATCGCGTTCTCGCCCATACATAGTTCATGTATATATACATATTCATAATTATAATATGTTTGTGTGTGTGTGTGTGTGTGTGAGTGAGTGTGTGTGTGTGAGTGTACGAGTGTGTGTGTGAGTGTATGAGTGTGAGTGTATGAGTGTGAGTGTGTGAGGATGTGTGTGTGTGTGTGTAAGTAATTATAATATGTTTGTGTGCGTGTGCGTTTTCATACGACATCTGCCTTGTATTTCTATTCCGAATCGATGTGAGTGCGAGTGTTTGTTTGCATGCGTGTGTGTTTGTGTGTGTGCATGCGTGCTTGTGTGTGTGCGTGCGTGTGTTTGTGTGTAGGTGTGTGTGAGTGTGTGTGAGAGTGTATGAGTGTGAGTGTGTGTGGATGTGAGTGTGTTTGCATGTGTGTGTGTGCGTGCGTGTGTATGTTTGTGTGTGTGTGTTTGTGTGTGTGTGTGTGTGTGCGTGCGTGTGTATGTTTGTGTGTGTGTTTGTGTGTGTGTCTGTGTTTGTGTGTGTGTGATAAGTAAGCGAAATGAACAGCAGCACGAGGACCATTCCGTTTCTATGGCAGTTTCATTGTGTTAGGCATCAAAGCGCCTTTGATGATTTGATTTTGATGTAGCGCTATATATATATAATGTATATAGATTGGCAATCAGAAAGTGTAATTAGGTCCGTGATTAGAAATCTAAAAATCTGCTTTTCAAGGTCGCCTTATTCGCACACCAGACAACATGACATTGTGCTTAATGTTAGCTAATAATAACAATGACGGTTTCTATGACGCCGTAACACAGCCTGCCGTATGGGCCTACAAGGGCGCCTAAAGGTAATTAAGGCTTGGACCTCGTCACAGATGGTGGCCTTGAAGGACTGCGGGCAGCAGCTGTACAAAAATAGATTGCATTGGCGTATTTAATTTACCCAGGATGCAGTGTGGTGATTTAAGCAGACCTTCTTACAGTCACATGCAGTGTAACAGTTTTATGTACCGGGTAGCGCAATATAAATCCTAGTAACGAATGATGATCACATCGGATTTGTTGCAACGGACTTAATTAAGATGGTTGTAATGTAATGTGAGCGTGTAATAAAAGGTCGTAATGTAAGTATTTTATATAATTACTATCTGAACCCGGCCACGCGTTGCTGTGGCTGAAAAGACCGTCCAACCCTCCACCCGACAACTCCTACCTCCCCCTGCCTCACTCCCTTCCTTCCTCTGTCCTCCATACCTCCATTCCCCACCCATCTCCCGTCGCCTTCTCCTCCCCCACCCCTCCCCTCCCTACCCCTCACGCCCTCCCGTCCCCTCTCCCCCTTCCCATCCTCTCCCTTCCACGTCCCCTCCCCTCGCCTCTCCTCCCGTCTCCTCCCTCCCGTCCCTACCCTTCCTCCATCCCTCCCTCCCTCCATCCCGTCCGCTCCCTCTTCCCCCCGCTCCCTCCCCTCCCTTCCTCCCTCGTCCCTCCGTTCCCGACAGCTGCATATATATATATATATATATATATATGCGCTATAAGAACACGCGCGGATATGGAAAGTTGTGCGAAAATTTGAAAGCAAACGGTGAAGAAGTGTCAGAGATCCTTGATTTTGTAAAAACCGACAGCCAATGTGCGCTATAAGAACATGCGCGGATATGCATAAAAACACGGCCGCATTCGAAAGCAAATCAACACAAACCGACAGTAACAAATGCGCTATAAGAACAGGCGCGGATATGCATAAACCATCGATATTAATATCGATGGCATAAACACACGCCGTATTTGAAAGCAACGTCGGGTGAGAATTGACGACTCGAATGCAAAGTTGTTTTTTGGGTCGAAAAGATTGCGCTGTTTCACAAAAAGCATTATACAAACCCGCTCGTATTCGAATGGAACATTTTGGTAAAGTTTTCAAAAGAATCGGCCAAGAAGTTTCCGAGATCCTTAATTAGACACAAACTTTTTACATTTTTATTTATATAGATTTTTATGCCTAACTATGAATCGTTCTGCGTTACAGAATTTATGCAAATGATGTGCAATGATCGATGAATATTCATGATCTTCGTCGTCGTCTTCTCCTCAAATCCGCTCAATCTGAATAATCTGTCATCACTGCATCCGGTCGATGATGATGATGATGATGATGATGATGATGATGATGATGATGTGCAGTTGCAGTTGTTGTCGTTGTTGAGAGAGATAGGTCGACGCCTCAACGTTGATCCGCCGCATCAGACCTCATAAGAAAAACAGCGGCCACTGATCTCAACATTGATGATCTATAGGCGACAGCAAGAGGGACGCATTGACTACAAAGCGACACTATTTCTTGTCACTGCATGCGCACGCGTCTTTTTATAGTCCGTAGAGATTTCCAGTAAGAAAAGAGCAGATGGATGAATTGAAGTCAACATCGTACAGATGACGTCAACATCGTACAGATGACGTCAACATCGTACAGATGAAGTCAACATCGTACAGATGACGTCAACATCGTACAGATGACGTCAACATCGTACACGCGTTGTTTCCAGAAGCACTGCGGACATATTGTAGCTCAGATCTGTTATATATAGGTAGTTTTTCGTTCGTTTCGGAATTATTGTTCCGCTTCTTGTACGAAGCGACTTTCATATTTCGTGTAAATTATTTCGTTTGATGCGACTTTTATCAGTAACTTAAAGCTAAGAGGAACTTAAAGTTATAAGAATTAACGGTTGTAGATTGTAATATTTAAACTTTTATACCATATTCTTAACACTACAATAATTATTATATATCATCTAAGATTGCCTTATAGATTGTATACCCTGTTAGGCTACGGTTATATAGTAAGTTCTGTTTTACAGGGTTTTATTCTTAACTTTTCTATCTTTTTTTCCATTCCACTTAATCGAGTTGCATTTTCGATAAGTACTTTTTACGAAAGCGACTGGAAGAAAGCTTTAGTGCCGCTCCTAGAGGGTTTTGTGCGCTATATAACGGCATCAGTTTTAAACAGAAGACGGCCTCGGTATGGTCTATATTCGAAATGAATGCACAACAAAAGACTAAGATTGGCTGGTTTGATTGATAGCTGTTCGTGATGGTTTGTTCGTGAATCTACTAGGCCTGTATCTAGCGCCGGGGAATAAGCCGGTCTCCCTGACGTGGCTTTTGTGGGCGCTGAGAAATTCTCGAAGATTTACATTACATTTACATTAAATCTGAAATCGTTGCACAATTTTATTTTTATTGATCATCACCAGGCTGGTATTATAGGGCCTATGGACATTCCCTTGAACTAACTCTCTCTCTCTCTCTCTCTCTCTCTCTCTCTCTCTCTCTCTCTCTCTCTCTCTCTCTCTCTCTCTCTCTCTCTCTGTGTGTCTCCCTCCCTCCTTCTCTCTCAACTGAAATTTTCATAGATTTTATGAACCGGTGTACATGTATGTCTTGAAATAGCATACCTGTGTGCATGTGTGCGTTTGTGTGTGTCAGTGTGTGCAGACAATCCTGTTGCTGGAATGCACAACTACAGCCGAAAATACTTCACACCTCGAGACCAGGTTATTGTAAAGTAAGTATGTAAAGTCATCCCAGGACCGAAGGCCCGTTGGTGAGGCGCTCATCTTCTTTTCTTGGCCCTTGAGCCGGCAATGGACGAATCCCAGGGTCCTAGACACGGGACCAGTGATTTTCCAGGACTTGCCGTTTACTTCCCAGCTTACGCTGACACCAATTTATACTGCTTGGTGACAGAGGCACGTTTGCGTAAACAACTTGCCCAAGGTCGTTACCTGGATTCGAACCGCAACCGCCCGCTCGGTGAGCGAGCGCGTTACCAATCAGCCACCAGGTCGCACAGGTTACTGAGGTCTTTGTAAAGTATGAGAAGGCCTTTCATGTTTTATTACTATAGCAGCTAAACATAGGCCTACTTAGTGCTTGTTCAGCTTCACACGAATTTTCTTGTATGCAAGAAGTTTGAGACCTTAAGAAATGTGCTACTTTGCGATACTTTAAACGCAGATGAAAACATCGTAATTAAAATCAGTGGCTACCATAGATGTAAAAAACGTTTTTTTCCGTTTTTTATTCACTCCCAAAAAACGTCGTTTTTTTCGTTTTTTATTTTTCCCATCGTTTTTTATCGTTTTTTATTTTTTCTTTAACTTTATTTATTCATTTACTTTCGGTTATTATTTTCCTTAATTTTAATTTTTTCGGATATTCCTTATGTTTTCCGCCAACTCTCAAGAATTCGGCTAACTAAAGTCATTATTTCATCCTTTAACATCATCATTTAAGAGATAGCCTTCGTGTAGTAGGTTCCTAATGAATGTTTTCAAGGTTAAAATGCGGTTTTAGATGCAGCAAAGTCAAATTATTTACCGTTTCCGTTTTTTATCGTTTTTTTGTCGTTTTTTATTTTTTCGAAAAAACGACGTTTTTTTCCGTTTTTTATTCCGTTTTCATCGTTTTTTACATCTATGGTGGCTACGATAAGTATAAGCCTACGTCGAGCTGTGAACACACAGGCCTAATTAAACTAATTATATTCGTATTCATTCATGATCAATCTCTCATTATTTAAAGGCTTTCTTTTCCATGAAGTTTTTTAAAGGCTTTCTTTTCCATGAAGTTTTCATGCTGAGAGTGAGAGCGCCTCTGGATAGTCATTCTGCAAGAAGGTTCGATGTAAATCTTTAAATATAGACCTATTACAACACAATATTACGACCAACGCTGTCAAGAGCCCTACTTGCAAGAAATAAGTAAGATTTGAATAAACTTCAAGTAGACCTATTTTCTGGGGTATGCGTTATGAGAAGCACCGAAGCATGTTGAACAAGGGGCAGAACATAGAACAACTTGCGTCTTATTTCAGGAAAGTCGCGAGAAATGCTGATAAGCAGACGGAAAATTAAGTCACCACCTGATCGGATCAACAACGTTGACAGGGTGACATCAATGCGAATCCTGGGCGTTACTATATCCAGGACAATCTTCGAGCCACATAAAGTGGCGCATAGCATGTTTCTGAGCTGCTGCATGAAGGAATGTTCTAGGTCACTCTATATGCACTGAGAATGCTTAGAGCACATTGACTGACATCTGACGCTCTGCACGAATTAGTTCGAGTCACTTCTGTCGCCGCCAGGATCCTCTATAGTCTATACTGCCACAGTCTGGTGGGAATTCACCATGAGCGATGACAGAACTAAAATTGAACGAATGTTGAACCGCATGCAACGACTTGGATACCTTTCCGCGATGTTCCCGAACTTACAGAAGTTAGCTGCCGTAGCTGATGCTGGGCTGCTTCGTAATGTCAATAACGTCATGAGGAACCTTTTCCCACCTCTAGCAAAAACCACCTATAACTTAGCCTACATGTACGCCCTAGACCGCATTCTCATGTTCTGCCATTTAAAGATGATAGAAATTTTATTCCGAGGGTTCTCTCTGCCGCCAATTAATGACAGACTTTGTTATGTTCACAATATTTTGCCGTTGTTGATTTTTTAAAATGTGCTTTGACGTGTAACTGGGTGAAGCGACGTGTCACCTGGATTTGTCTCTTTTCCTAAATTAAACGAAGATTAATATTATGAAAATCAATTGCTGTGAACAATTTGTGGTAACTCTAGGTTTGAGCGTCCAGAATTAATTTTAAGTTTATTACTTTGTAATTGATTGCATTTCTAGCAGTCAAACTGATGAAAATAACCTTTGAAAAATGGAGGTGGATTGTTGAAAAGAAATATTTTTTGCTAATCCAACTTTTTATCATCTAAGCTTATACATTTGATCAGTCCAGCTTCTATTTTATCATAAAATGTCATCAATACTCCTTCCATTAAACAGAAAGTTCTATTAATCAACCTAACTTATATTAATTGAAGAATTATTCTCATCAATCCAGCTTTCATTGCGTCAACCCATCATTATATTCGATAGTCGAAAGTCTATTTATCACGCAATCGTTTTCCATGAACACAGTCTTTATTTCAGCAACTCCCACTGATCATATTTTTTCATCAGTTCAGCTTCTATTTTCGGTTTTGAAAGTAACCACTCGGCAGCGTGGGTGGAGACTTGGGCGGAGACTTGCGGGGGACGAAGACGAGCGGTCGAAGATTTTGGGCGGATGAATGGCTGAGACGCCGACGAAATTTTCCAGCTTTTTGCCGCAACAATTTCTGACGACCTTTTCTTTTTAGTCACCCGTCCGAAATATCGATGTAAAGCCCAAGTTTCTCTATACCAAAAAAGTTGATGACCTTTTTTTACTCATCAGCTTGTTCGAAGATCTCTTCTTCGATATCTTCTAACGTTATAACCAACCTCGCAGTGTGTTTCGTGAAGTGTGTGCGTGTCCTAACACTTAACGACTGGGGGGGGACACATGCATGGGCCGTCCCCCACCACATTCATTGGGGGGGGGGGGACCGTTCCCTCTACCCCCTAAGTCTCCGCCCAGCTGTTGAAGCTGTACGTATAGGCCTACATGGGGTTTAAAATTACTTTCACTGAGTTCACTGGGGTAATTTTGGGAAATAAGCTGCAGGCTTGAATTGAGTTTTGAACCGTCCCAATTGGCCGTCCATAACTGACGTGACGTGACGTCCAGAAGAGAGGGATAGACTTCTGTTTGTTTGTATGCGCACTTGTTATAGCGCCTCTTCCAGCCCTCAACCGCTACTCAGAGGCGCTCCCGACTACAGCGCGGACACTGCATCGGAGTTTCATGCCGAAGCGCTGAGCAATTGCGATTGAAGGACTTGCCCAAGGTCCCTACGCGACGACTTGAGGTGGATTCGAACCTCGAACCTTCCGGCTTCAAGGCAACGACGCCACCACTGCACCACCGCGCTCCACAAAATTCCATTCACTCAGCTCTATTACTAGATTATATTGATTATAGGCAACAGCTGCAGCAGTGAACTGCTTCTTTGGAGATAATGTCAAAATTCTGAATCTATTAATTATAGACAGATTTGATCTTGTCAAAGAAAGAAGATTAGCAAGAGAAAACTGTTGAAGTGACGTGTTTGGTTTTAAGCTTGCGCAGGCCTTCCGAGATGGCAATACTGCGCGTGTTATATTGGAATCCTAGCTGGTTCCGAAGTCACTTCACTGTGAAAGCTAAGAACGCTGCCCCTAGTGTGCACCATTGCATGTGAACAGAACGTGTGTCTGTTCCAACCTTCTCTAAGTGGGAAGCTCCCGTGTATATGGATTTCAGGAAGTACCAAGATGCCGGGATGCCTTCTTGGACCTGTTAATCCAAGAGGGGCATCCATCAGCACATGGTAGCTTTGGGCTTGCAACTGTGTCTTGCCCACTCCGTGACCTCATCTAACAGACTATAGGATACTTTAAGGTTGTTATTTATGATTGAAATTCAGACATGACAGACTTAACTTTTTGTATGGAAGCTGCTTATTACAGCTCAAATGCATCCTTCCTATATAAAAATTATGTGTATGCTTAACGGTAGAATCGTCTCTGATTGGCTGACGAGCGTCATCTTTAGCGTCAGGGATTTTGAAGCGTTGACATGAAGACAAACGTTTCTATAGCAACGTCGCTGTCAAATGAATTTCCAATGAATGTTCTTAGAAGGCAGGACTGTGCCTAAGGTGCAGAGTAGGGACGATCATAGCTTGGCTATATAGTGGCCTAGGGCCTATATATTATAGGGATAGAGCTTTGAAATGAATTCTTATGCTCAGAGATTTCTAACCGTTATAAGCTTACGAGGCGCATTGTCAGGCGACAAGAGAGAATGGAAATTGACATGTACCGGTAGCCTAGTATACCTTGCGTATAGGCTACGCATACTTTGTCGAGATGCCACACCCTCCCCCCCCGCAGTACTCACCCGTAGGCAAAAAACGTCAAAATCCGATCACTCTTCCCCTCGTTGCGAAGGCCATCATCATCATCTTCATCATCATCACATCATCACATCATCACATCATCATCATCATCATCATCATCATCATCATCATCATCATCATCATCATCATCATCATCATCACCACCACCACCATCATCATCATCATCATCGTTGTCGTCGTCGTCGTCGTCATCTGCATCATCATCATCATCATCATCATCATCATCATCATCATCATCATCATCATCATCACCATCATCATCATCATCATCATCATCATCATCATCATCATTTTTCCCATTATTATTATTTTGTTGTTGTGCTAATTAATTAGAAAGTCGTATACAGCCTTTTATTGAGTGGGCTACTCAGAATGGTGAGTGGGACTTTTTCAGATTCTGAAGGAGAAGAGTGGATCCGAGTGACTCCTGGGCAATAAGTGCAGTGTAACAGAGAGGTCGTTCCAGGTTGTGGAACTAACGACCGAGAATGTCAGATGCAGTAGTCTTCAAGCGGGGGAACCAGATACTCAGCTTGGTGCCCTGACCGAAGGGTGGATCGACCCTGAACACCCAAGGTGGAACAAGTTACAACAGGTGGAGTCAGTCCCTCAACTGCACCACCTTAACCAATGCACAGACCCTGTAATGCCCTGTATGCAATCCGCTGCGGATATGGGAGCCAATGCAAGACATCCCGCACATAACCATAACGTGAGCATGGGCGGAGACTTGCGGGGGACGAAAAGGAGGCCGAAGATTTTGGGCGGACGAATGGCCGAGACACCGACGAAAATTTTACATCTTTTTGCCAGCAAAAATTTCTGACAATACCTTTATTTTAGTCATCCGTCCAAAATGTCGAAGGAAAATTCTAAATTTCGCTGCGAAAAAATTTGATGACCTTTTTTTAGTCCTCACTTCGTCTCATCGTTTGTTGTTCATCGTGTGTTTCGTGAAGTGCATGTATATGATGACTGTGATGACTGAGTCTGATGATCTAACACTACAGATTGGGGGGGGGCAAATGCATGGGCCGTCCCCCCCACCACATCCATTGAGGGGGACCGTCCCACTGTTCCCCCTAATTCTCCACCCATGCTCTGCAGCCTATATTTATCAAGAGTTTTTTTTAACCAATCCCAATTCTATTTAAGGAGAAATATTGTTCTCATCGATCCAACTTCAATTTAAACCGGAATTGCTTTCCTCCTTTTTCACCATTGTGCCTTAATTTTAGGTAAATTTAAAAGTAGGCCTATGTGTTATTCTGGCAATCTAATGCATTCTCCTCTAACATGCCAAATTATCCCAACTTTTCCACATTTTGTTGACTTTGATTAACGTTCTCCTTTCCCATACGCCTTAAAATTTCTACGCATTCCGTCACCTTATCACTAAAAATTTGTAATCGTTTATAACCAGAGCTATCAAAAAAACGCCTTTGTGGAATAAACTTCTGACAGAATTACAACAATTAATATCTGACCCATCGTACGAACTCACCAAAGGCAAAGTATCACCTCGTGTTTTCTCGCCACAGATCTTTCGCTCGAAGTTGAAAACATCACAAATTCGATCCTCATGATTGCTCCTCTTCCTCTGACGTCCATCGCCGTCTCAATTCAAAATACCATCCAATCTCTATATATATATATATATATATATATATATATATATATATATATATATATATATATATATATATATATAGTCTCACTACCTCATCTCTTTGAAACTTCACCTCGAACCAATTTTAAACTCTGTACGTCTGCCTATCAATTTTTGACGTTATTAAGCATTTCGTAAACGATTTGGCTCCCGCGGCTTCACTTTTGGATGCTCTATAGAAAGAACTTCCGACAAATGAGTGTTTAAAGTGGCGTGCACATAGAAAAGACTCGTCCTGGGCACGACGTTAAACTGCATCCATCCTCCGCCACAGGGAACCAACAACGTCCCTGCGCCGGTCCTAAGACCGGAAAAAGGAGGAAGGCTTGCCAGATGGGCGGCGATACGCTGGCAGTAAAAGACCATGGCAAGACGATTGAAGAGTGACCCAGATGCTTCAAGGTGTCATGATGTGGAGCAAACATGCACAGGCCGGTCAGAACAGGCCGGTGGAGAGAGACGGGGGAGAGAGCGGGACACATACGGGCATTGACCCATGTTGTCCTTCATGCCTCTCTCCCAAAATTCTCTTCAATTAGACAAGGTGGTCTAGCTGCTCCAAGATGTCAATGGCATGGAGCAGACCCGTTGACCGGACCAGTTGAAGATGGGCAGCATGGCGCGAGACAGACTCAGACAGAGAGTGGCGTCGGACTCTTACGGGAACTGAGCACGATGATGATGATGATGATGATGATGATGATGATGATGACGATGACGATGACGATGACGATGACGATGACGATGGCGATGGCGATGGCGATGGCGATGGCGATGGCGATGACGATGATGATATGATGATGATGATGATGATGATGATGATGATGATAGAAAGGATACATAGGAATGCGAAATTAGTACACCATGTAGCCTACATGTATAGCTATACTATTATCCTGTAAACTGAGACATTTCCAATGGACTACATTGTCCAAGAATCACAAGAAGAATTTGCTCTTTTATCCAACGGATTTGACCAAACTTCTTAAGCGAACTATAATTTTTTTTTATTTCAAGAGACCGTTGACTGAATACTTGGGCATTACAATATTGGCGCTATTACAGTGGTAATTAGGTCTAAATCACAGATCAGATTAGTTTAGATCCTTAGTTCGATGTAATTAGATTATTTTTTATATATTTTTATTTATTTTCCTGAACCAAACAAGCATAATACAATTATGGAAGTGAATATAATACATTAGCATAATTTGGTTAAGAAGGGTAGAACCAGTCACCCAGAATGGATGGACAATCCCGCTAAGAGGGCCACCCATTAATCATGTAAAATATATTTTAAAAAATCATGGCACATCGTTGGGACACCACGCCACATTCAATTGCAGGAATACAAAGATCATTAGAAAGATAAAAAATCTTTTTAAAATATCAATATGCAATCGACAAATAGCAGCTAAATCAACAAGAAAAACAACTCTTAACTAATGACTTAATAAGGGATTAACTAAGGACTTATCTAAGGGCTTGGCGAAACCACTGAGCAGAAACCATACCTATTAAATACCAGGACGTGTTTTTAAGTAGGTATAGGCGAAGTTTATGCTTAAGATCACACACCCGTAGTAATATGTATCACACTAGTATCTGCTCAGTCACATTTAAATTGAATTGATTTGATTTCATTAGATGATAGGCTTATATATGCAATATTTAAATAATTTATATATGCGCAATCCCGCAGACACGCCCAAGCATCATGCAGCAGTGTTTTATTGCAGAATGACGTAAGAGGGAAACATGGCGATAAATGCGCTGCAGCAGCGTTTTATTGCAGTCGGTTGTCGAGCAGAGTTAAACCTACCGGGACACATCCTCTGTTATATGGAAACTTTTCCATGCAACGATTTATCGTCCCTCGTCGATCTGCGCATGCATAAATTTCCGTGCTTCGCGCCCTGGGGCATATTGGACGAATGTTTGGCTTGCTGAGCTGCACCGAGGCATCGATTTCCTGACTAAGATTTGTGGAGAATCCGACCAGTGGACTTATAATGCTGCCTGAGCCGATGTCGGCGCTCACTACGATTTAGAAAAGCTTTATATTTCGCTGGCCTTCGGGGAAGACTAACAATTTAATTAGAATGCCATGGCACGCATGTTATAGCCTACTCATGTAAAACGCATTGCTGGCAATGCATGGGTGATATGTAGGCCCTTTAGGCCTACGACCCTTCGCATTTATTTTTAGCTTGAAATATAGCAGCTATTATTAATTGGCTGGCGCATCAACGGCTTGATTAACTTTGTCCATTACAAGTTTATTTATGACTTCGTGGACGTAGCTTGCAAAACTCATTAGGGAACTCATTAGCTGCAGACTATAGCCATCGATCTATAGATCGGCCACAGGCATTAATTATGTGAGAGGCACCGGCAGAAGAAGATTATGACGATGCATCGTTTTGGTCTATAATTACATAGTAGAGACGTCACGAGGCTAGTACCTATATTTAGAAAGTGACCATTTTGCCCTGTCTGCTTTGGCACATGGTCTCATCTCTAGTTTCAGCGAGCGCTGTCCCTCGGGCAGGTACACGTACAGGGTGGCTAAAAAAAAAACGTACCACCGGGGAAAATGCGATATCTTCGCCGCCGATTGAACTTTTTCTGCGAAAATATCCCAATTTGTAGGAGAATGAATTTACAACAATCCCTGAAAGTTTCATTTGAAACTTTTCATGTTTGCAAAAGTTACAGCTGTTCAAACTTAAAATTTCGTTTTTTCAAATATCCGCGGAAAATTTACGTCACTTGTAGATTTCCATGTCATATGATATCACTTTTCCCTACGACCTCAGCATTCGGTTTTGCAGTTTATTGTAAGGTATAACACTGGTCAACATAGAAATCGTTACTGACTGAAAAAGGCCCTAATGTGTAGCATCTTGGTGTGCTGAACACGAATATAACCATAAAAAGTTTTTATTGGCTCTCGTTTTGAAAATATTTCATATAGTTCATTTCTTATGTTTCACCATGTAAACAACACAGCTTTCACAGTGGTTGAATGGCAAAAGACCATCAATGCCGTTTGCAGTTCCCATGGTGTGGAGAGAGCAAAGCAACCACTTAGATGACTGTTACTTCTGCTTGGTTCCTCCTCTTTCCGGTGGAATAACGAAGCAAAAGAAGTCGACAATAGTCTACCCAAACATTCCGTCTGCATTGAGACCCGTTCCACATGGTGATGGACTTCCTATTCCAGAACCTCCAGCAGAATATATTTTCGTTGATTCATCTGATGAGGACAAGGGTGAGCCGACTTGTTCTTCTCCTGGTCCGTCAGCATGCAGTGATCCCGATTTTCACTGTGGTGCATCATCAACCCCACACTGAATAACACAGGAAGAACTAAATGACCTTGTTCGTGATTTGGACTTATCCGAAAACAAGGCAGAGTTGCTAGGATCAAGACTCCAACAATGGAATCTTCTAGAAGAAGATGTCACAATCACTTCATATAGAAAGCGCCATCAGCAGTTGGAACCTTTCTTCATGAAGGAAGGTAATCTGGTATTCTGTTCCAATATTGACGACCTCATGAATGCCTTACAGATCACTCATGACCCACAAGAATGGAGACTCTTTGTAGACTCTTCGACACTGAGTCTGTGCTGTGCTTTTGCACAATGGAAACCGTCTTCCATCTATTCCATTAGCGCATGCTGTCCACATGAAAGAGACATACGATAACCTAAAACAGCTACTGCATTACATTGACTATAACAGGTACAAATGGCACCTGTGCGGTGATTTGAAGGTATAGTTGCCATTTTAATGGGACTGCAGCAAGGATATGCAAAATATATGTGTTTCTTGTGTGAGTGGGATAGTCGGGCAAGAGAGTTGCACTACGTGCGGAAGGAATGGACTCCCAGACAAAACATGGCAGTTGGACAGAAGAATATCCAGCACCCAGCTCTGGTCGAGGCTCACAAAATCCTACTACCACCCCTTCACATCAAACTAGGTTTGGTGAAGAACTTCGTGAAAGCCATGGACCGCACTTCGCCAGCTTTCCAACACCTGCATGAAAAATTCCCTCGACTCAGCGAAGCAAAGATTAAAGAGGGAGTTTTCGTGGGTCCTCAGATTAGAGAACTTTTCAAAGATGACCGCTTCAACAACTTGCTGGAGGGTGATGCGAAACAAGCATGGAATGCTTTTCGTCTAGTGTCTACAGACTTTCTGGGGAATGTTAGGGCAGAAAACTACAGGGAACTTGTAGAAGACATGCTCAAGCAGTAGGCCTACCAGAAATTTCGCTGCAATATGTCGCTGAAAATGCATTTCCTTCACTCACATCTCGATTTCTTCCCTGACAACTGTGGTATGGTTAGTGACGAACATGGCGAACGCTTTCATCAAGATATCGCAACAATGAAGCAAAGGTACCAAAGAAAATGGTCCACTACAATGTTGGCTGACTACTGCTGGACACTCCGCAGAGATGCTCCCGAACAGCTGTACAAGAGACAGGCAAAAAAATCTAAGAACTAGTCTATGACCTGGTTTTTACAAATATTAACCGTAAGTGTATCACTATTGGAATGCATGGTGCGATATAAAATTACTTCATTTGAGATTACAAAAAAACTAGAGCCAATTAAGCAATTTCAATGTCATATTCGTGTTCAGCACATAAAAATTGATAAGAACTGACTAATTTCATTTCAGTAACATGACTTTTGTAAAAATTTGTTGTCCAGTGTAATGAGAGTGTCCACTCTCTGCCTTAACACAAGCTCAAATTCTTTTTGTGAAGCTTAGTATGGCCTTGTTGGTCGGGTCCTGCGGCAACTGACCCCACATTAGCAGCAAGACTTGCTTCAGCTGGCCAATGTTCTCCAACTTGGGATTAAATGTCTTGCAGCGTTCCAGCATAGCTCCCCAGACGTGATAAACAAGAGGGTTAAGGTCTGGCGAGTTTGTAAATCATCTTTGCCAATGCATTTACTTCAGTTGATGTCAATAAGGTAGCGCCATCATAATCAACCTTGCCGTGCGAGCAAGCAGGCGCACTGTCCTGCTGCATAATAAAACCAGATGTTAGAGCATACCTGGTCTTCAATGAGTCTGGGTAAGCGAGTTCAATGATGAGTTTGACATCTAACCTACTGAATGGGATTAATTGCAGTCTTTTCTTGCAGCCGCAACACACGCCGGCATATCTGATGCCGAAACCACGATTTGCTTTGCAAACTTGACCTTTCGATTACCAAGCGAATTTCGTGAAAATCGCGCTTTTTCCGTCAGATCAAGCGACCACTTCCTGCCTCTCTTCCGACATCTGATCTTCGTTACATAAACCCGTTTGCAGATAGTCTTCAATGTGCTCAGGCTCCACTTTTCACTGGGTATTTTGCTATGATCACGCGATGTCTCAGTCTCTGTTCATGCAAAGTCCGAGTTCCCATTTTATCTTTTGCAGAAACTTTGCCCATGACGTTCATTGTTTGGGTTCACCAATTGAGACCTTAATCTATAAAATATCACCAAATACCAGCAGATTGCTTCATAAACAGCTTCTTTACAGCTCATAGTGAGGTCGTATGACATCATCATCAATGTGTGTGTGTTGTAATTTGCCAAACATCCTAATGAAATCACTTGTATTGGAGCATGATTCTCCGGATAATTGAAAAAACGAAATTTTAAGTTTGAACAGCTGTAACTTTTGCAAACATGAAAAGTTTCAAATGAAACTTTCAGGGATTGTTGTATATTCATTCCCCTTCAAATTGTGAAATTTTCGCAGAAAAACCCCAATCGGCTGCGAAGATATCGCATTTTCCCCGGTGGTACGTTTTTTTTTGAGCCACCCTGTAGATCTATACGAATAATTTATAGTCTACGTCAAAACACAAATCTCTAAATATATTCCAACTCCCAACGCGATCATTAAACTGCCATTCAGACTGACGCCGTCACAATCGATCCATTCCGTACTTTTTCCATCGGATTCTCCGTGGACAAAGACCCTGAGACCCTGAGACCCATACCCATGATAAGCCGAAGTTTTATGGTTATCAGCCGGGTTAGTAAATTTACGTCTGATTTTTACTATCGCCGCAAAGGCGGTGTTTGTCTTTTTCAGCTAGACTATGAAGAAAGCGCCTCTACTTAGGTCACCTCTCGCATTCACGCATGTAGGCCTAAATAGCCTTATTATATGCTCAACGAAAGGTCTTTGTACGTCCTCTAATACTTAGTAAGTTCTATTGACCGTGCAACATAGACCTCCAACTAACGTCTCTGGAAACTCTATATCGACCATATCGATTGCTTATTAACGTACCTGTGTACCTTGGTCTCGCCTAGATTGGCATGCTGTATTCTTCATCATGGTGTCTGGTAGCACTCTGGACAAAGAACAGGTTCCATCTTTCCGCCATCCTGACCTATGTATACCACCTCTGCAACTTTACTTCATGATTACTACTCAGAAGCGTTCCCGACTAAAGTGCGTACACTGAATCGGAGTTTCACGCCAAAGCGCATAAGCTTACTTGCCCAAGGTCCCTACGAGGCGATTTGAGGTGGATTCGAACTCGCAACCCTCCGGCTGCAAGGAAATGAAGATACCCACTACACCACCGCGCCCCAAACTGAAGTCTGGTATACAGATTTGTATCATATGTTGCACTGTGACGTCAATATGTCTGACTATTCGTTGTTTAGTACAGAGAGGACGCGAATAAATTCAAAAGGACGACTTTATTATTTCAAAACATTACGAAAAAGTCACTTTGAAGCAGACTGTGTAAGAGCTGCCATAACAACTTGAATGTCAACGTCTGAGATAATTAATTCGTATAAGTTATTGTCAATTAAATTTAACTTTAAGGTGTCCCAAGTTATTCCTATAGCCGTTGTGCACTGCACGTTAAACAGCGTGCCTCTTTTGTACCTGATGCAAATTGACATTACACGTCGATTCCAATGAATGGCATGAGCGGTGATCACTGCAGTGGGTTCAATAGTTCTCAACTCAACCAATGCATATGTTAACCTATTAAGCCTGACCTGCCAACCGCTTCTCCTCAACGAATGCATGTGTTGTACTGATCCAGTCTCTGATGATGGGACCTATTAAGCGACTTTGACCACTGTTCCGTGGATCATAACCCGAAGCAGGGCGAGGCTCGAGCTGCATAACAATGCGCTGTTGGACCAACAGCAGCGCTGAATGGAGGAGGAGGAGGAGGAGAAGGAGGAGGAAGAGGAGAAGGAGGAGGAAGAGGAGAAGGAGGAGGACAAAATGGCACTAATTGAGTTTCGAAACAGATCAGGTGCAGACTGAGCAATGCAGATTTAATCACAAAACATGTATGCAAGTCAAAGCAACACCTTTAGACCAACACCAACCGTTTTACACAGTAAAATAGCCTACATACATACATACATACATACATACATACATACACACATACATATATACATACATACATACATACATACATTCATACGTGCATACATACATGCATGCATACATACATACATACATACATACATACATACATACATACATACATACATACATACATACTATGTATGTATGTATGTATGCATGCATGTAATATCATTACATACATACATACATAGATACATACATACAAGTCATACATAGTTCACAATGTGCAACCTTTTCTTTTTAGTCATCTTTCAACGCATTTCTAAACGGTCCATGCACAGTTGCACACCTATTCATAGGAAAGATGATAATATCGTTTAACTACATTAAGCCTACCATCCTCTTTCTTTGATTGATGTGATTTTCTTCTCTTTTTCCTCTGACTATAATATTAGAACGACTGAACACACAGTTGCACTTTGATGGATTGATGTTTTCTCGAATATTTGATCCATACGTCTGACAGATCCACACTTATTTTGATTATATTATACTTACAAGACAGGAGGAAGGAAGTAGCCACTGAGAGATACAATCAGAGATTCAGACAGACAGACAGACAGACAGACAGACGGCGAGACATGGATACGTACTAACCGTTGAACATACAAATCAGACAGAGAGAGAAACGCAAGCCAAACAGTGAGACAGAGAAAGACAGCCACATCTAAGCACCGCTTAGACATATATCGATAGCAAATCAGCGAAAAGAATGCCTGCTTGTCAGATTGCCTCAATCTTCGGATCTTTACACAGTATAGACTATCGAAGCCTTCCAGTGTTATTCCTCCATCATTACAGTCTCGCACAGTATTCTTTCTCCCTCGTCGTGCCACGCCTGTCAATCATCTCTTCTTCGCCTTCAACGAAACTCTATTTTCTTAGCTGAGCTGCAGCGTGAAAGCGCTGTGCGGTAATTCTGGCGGAAGCGTATTAACCCGTCCTCCGCCTCCTATCACTGCAGCCTCGCCGTCGTTTCATTTCCCAGATATAATATAAGTTCAAGTAAGCAACGCGGCCGTTGGCGGATCGATACACGTCTCCAAGGCGACCGTTCGCGATACGCCAAACCGTAGCTCGCCGAAACAAAATGGCGGCGGGATACGAAGTCAGTAGATGTATGGACGCTGCAAGAAGAAAAACTCACCTAATACCATGATAGTAAACATATCAGACGGCAGTAAATGTATTACTTCGGCTTATACCTACGTGAAACGGTTTTCCCAGATGTGTTATTTCATGGACGAATTCACCGATACAAGCAAACAATGTCGGCATGCCGTCTACAGATACAGACATATACAATGTTACACATGCATGCATGTATACGTGCGCAATATTAAATACATGCATGGGTGCGTACAGATGCACATGCATACGTAGCTTACATGTATATCTATGTGCGTGCATGCATGCGTACATGTGATGATGCCATAGGCTATATATATATATATATATATATATATATATATATATAGCCTATAATTATGCGTGCGAATATTAACGTTCTCTTGGTCGCAGATATAATCTATAATTATAACCTAACCCGCTGATGTTGCTTTTTTCAACTCAGACGACCAATCTCTCTCTCTCAATTGTCTTTACAACAATAGTTCATGCGTTTGTCTGTTCCAGCCTAGAGTACTGCAACTCACTTCTCATGGGTATCTCGAAACAGCGTCTCTTTCTCCCCCCTTCAATCTGTCTTAAATGCTTCGGCTATTTACTCACAGACAGATTCCCTCGCTGTGCGCATATTTCTACATATAAGCCTAATTATATGTTTGAAGTATTGCACTGGATATACATATTACTACATGCATTCACTACAAGATCCTCTGTCTGGTCTCCAAAGCACAGCTTGCAAATGCCCCTATGTACCTCTAAAACTATTTTCAAAAGCCATTATCTGAATCTTCACCTCGCTCAATGCGCTCTGCATATCGTCTTGATCTTGTTGTTCCCAGGACTAGGAGTCTAGGATTGCTCTTGTCCAACATCGTGCGTTTGCTATTGTTGGCTCCTTCATTTGGAATGACCTTCCTCCTGCACTTCGGGCTAAAACTAATGACTAGCTTTTCCTTATCAGTCTCTCGTTCTTTAAAAACTTTTCTTTCCCTCCCCCTCCCCCATGAGTTTTTCGTGCTGAGAGCGCATCTGAATAGTCATTCTGCGAGAGGCGCTAAATAAATGCATAGATGCAATACAATAAAAAAAGCGCAGATACAATAAAAAGACATATATACATATATGGTATTATATATGTATGTAATATTATGAAATAACAAGGTTTCTAGCATTCGCATCTTAATTGTGAATCACTAAGTTTTGTGAGTTCGATAGCATTTTATGGCATCCACTCTTTGAAAAATTAATTATTGTCCGTTCATATAAACATCAGTTTATTTATTTCTTTAGTCATCTATTCATCGATCCTGTATCCATCTATTCATAGGCCTACATCCATCCCAATAATCCAGCAATAAATTTATCAACCTATCGGTCTGTCCGTATTTCCATCTATCTATTCATCCATCCCATCTGTCTGTACGTCCATCTTTCCATCCATCTTTCCATCCATCCATCCATCCACCCATCCCATCCTTCAATCCGTCCATTTGCTCATCCACCCCAACCCATGCATCCATCGTCCGTTCATCCATCCATTCTTCAATAGATAGAGGTGATTGAATCACCTTCCACTGATACCAGGACAACGGATCGTGGATTGAAGAATGGATGGATGAACGGACGATGGATGCGATTCCATTTACGTTTCGTCGAGTGAGGTGGATATATATATATAGATATATAGATAGATAGATAGATCGATAGATAGATAGATAGATGGATGGATGGATGGATGGATGGATGGATGTATGGATGGATGGATGGATGGATGGATGGATGGATGGATGGATGGATGGATGGATGGATGGATGGATAGATAGATAGATAGATAGATAGATAGATAGATAGATAGATAGATAGATAGATAGATAGATAGATAGATAGATACAGAGAAAGAGAAATAGAAATAAATAGAAACAGACAAAGAGAGACAGAGACAGACAGAGAGAACGCACAAGAAAATGACGACATTGGCAATGCATGGACTATTTATCACCGGACGTAGGCGAGACCGGACCGGACCAGGGCAGCACTGGACACTGCCTGGTCAGCAGCGCAATGACCATAGTCGCTCACTGACCACTGCTTGGTCTCGGCCGGGGAGGTTGCTTTCGTGACACGGCTCCATTCTCTGCACGTTATAACAGTCCCATCATCAGCGCTACGTATTCGACGCTGAATTGCAACGCGTGTAACACAGCAAAGTTTCATTATAGAATTGAGAACAGTTGTGCTTAACTGTGTTAGTCGTATTCTCGTAATGTCGCTGTGAGAAAAATAGAGAAGAATTACTGAGGCTGGTCCCCTGTTGTCAACGATGGATACTGAGAAACTGCGAATGGTCATTCAGTTGACCATGTTGACCTATTTCAGCATCGGAGAGGTTCTTTCTATAGGCAACACATCAGTGCATTCATTGTAAGTATAATATTATGCCAATCATTGTTATTAATTACCAACCCTCTATAATTGTTGTGGCGATGCTTGTGAAAGACGGACGATAAATTATGTATTTCAATCTCACCTTCTGGCTACTTGTACTTTTCACATTGCTGCAACATCTTCTGGTCAACTAAATTTTCAGGAGTGGGTTCATTTCAGCTGCAAAGTGCTGGTTATCATTGTTGATAATTAATTTACACAATATAACCGTCTGTCACACAATCTCTTGTTTTTTCACATCGGGATATTTATTCTGTCACCGATTACATTACTGAAACATTGGCTTATTCTCTCACAGATTACATGACTAAAGCAGTGGTCTCAAAGCCCATTAGTCAATAGGTAAGCTATTAGTCAACAGTTAACCTATTAGTCAACAGTTAACCTATTAGTCAACAGTTAACCTATTAGTCAACAGTTAACCTATTAGTCAACAGTTTAGTTTCTATTATGATATCATGGCAGTATACCGTGTAGCAAATCCTCTCGATTTGCAAAATCCTTAGAAAGAGAATTAGCTTGAATCTCTTGCCATGGTTATTCGTGTAACATGCTCTATTCAGACATAAAATTATTATAATTATATCCCTCTGGAATAATTCGTGCGTATATTTATCATGATTGTTACCACGTCGATATTATGCATACATATAGTTGTTTGACTTCTGCGTCATTTACACCGATTATTTTTGGTTAAATGCAGAATTTCTTTGAGCTATTTCTACACAATCATGGTGTACGTAGTTTACCGCTGCTAAGCTTGCGTAGGCCTATACCGGCTTAATACTCTTCGGTGGTTCTGTCGCGGAATTTGTACGCTTGACAATATTTCACTGGCCTGTCGTCTTATCCTACGTGACTGTGTGAGAAGGAAGGAGCCGTGGAAGTCTCGGTGTGCATACGGTATAGTATTATACGCAGTGGTCGAATGCATGTATACGTGTGCGTTTTCTGTAAACCTGTAATTCTCGTCTTGACGGAGAAGCTGCAGTGACCCAGGACTTTGGACTGACCTCAATCATTCGTCACACGCGGTGCAAATTCCATCTACCAACCGACAACTGATGAATCCAATTATACCTGCAGTCCAACACTTAAGAGCCATATAATATGATCTGCTGTACTCTGCGATTTGTCTATGACTGGCAATGTTGATTGTTCACACGGGTTGGAATCAGTTTATGCAAGCCTTAATTGTTTTGGAGGATATTTGCACCATCTTCCACCAACGAGGAAGTGCTGGACGGTGGGGGGAGTGGGAAGCAACGTGTCCTGCGAACGCCACCGCCAATTATACGTCGCACCACAATATCGAGGGACCTTGCACATAGTGCTGTACAGGTTTGGACGGGACTGAGCTGGTTGGGATACACGTGCCTGCGTGGACTGGCCAGTGGTAACTCGTCCGATTTTCTATGCATTCTTCTCTATATAGTTTACGACATCGATTATTTATGTCCTTCATCACATTTAAAGTTGTTTATACTATTATTCCTCCAATTATTGTTGGTGACGGATGAATCTATAAGTCAGTAAAATAAGTTCTTTAGTGACCAATTAATTTTTATTGATACTCACCAATTATTCATTTGCCAGTTGTCAACAGAGACTCGGTGGATCTGACAAAATAAAACTAACTGTCTATAGGTGATGCGTGAATCACATCGATAAAAGGTTGTCCTCTATTGGAATATTTTATCATCATCATCATCATCATCATCATCATCATCATCATCATCATCGTCGTCGTCGTCGTCGTCGTCGTCGTCGTCATCATCATCATCATCATCATGTTATATAGTTTACTGATAGGGCATTGCTTCTTTAACTTCCGTAATTCTCTCAGGTCCGTTTGTTGCAGTGATGGATTTGACCTCTTCGTCCCTCGATTCAGGAAACCATTATTATTTATTGCTCAGCGTCGCACCTTTACAATTTATTTATCAGCAACAACCTCGACTAATAGCAAAGTTCCCGCAGGTATTGGGGAACTGAACCCTGGATTCAACGTCATACCAATGCAGAGATCTAGTAGACATGGCCGTAGCCAGGATTTGATTTGGGGGTGTGTTTCTTTAGTATCCCGTCCGAAAAAAGCGGATGACTTTTTTAGTCATTTGATCGAAATCAATTCATTCCATGTTTTCACATTCTGTAATTTCATGGGGTGTATTCATGGTTCTATTTCATGCTTTTTACATCATGTGCTGGTAAATGCATTCTATTATTTTTTACTTTTACATTTCGGGGGGTGTTTATACACCCAAATCACACACACACACACACACACACACACACACACACACACACACACACACACACCCTAGCTACGATCTTGCAATGAACGACATCCCGCATTTGTTCGGAAACATAGCCGAACTTAGGGACTCGGCCAATAAGGTGTGCCGCCGTGGGCAGAGCACGACCCAAACACCCAATGATCAGGCATGCTGGGATCATATCATAGAAACCGCGATAATAGTCAAGGCGAGAGTCGTGCGCAAAGGAGTGGACAAGCGTTTCGGTAGCGCTCTGGGAAACGGGGCGGGATGTCATCCTAAGCTGGCGCAGCTGATAGCAGCAATCGCGGCAGAGCAGGTATAGATGTGGCGTTTGAATTAAGGTGAATTCTAGACCCAAGGTATATAACAACACCGCGGTCCCTGGCAGAGGAGGAGAAGACAAACGGAAGGCTTCCAGGTCAATTTTGGCCAGCTGCTGGCGGAGGCCAAACCAGATAAACTGGATCTTCGCTTAATTGAGGCTCAGTCCGTTGGAAGGACACCCAGCACTCCACAGTCTCTGTGGCCCGGAATATTGCTTGGACTGCGGTGGCAGCTGACTATATATCCTGGGCAGCGCCGATGGGCCTAAAGGTCATCTGCACGAGACTGGCTCAGTACACAGCGCAAGCAACCAGCAAAGGGCCTAAATCTGCGATATAAATGATACGCAGAAGAGGGCCTATATATAATATAGGACAGAACGCCGCAGAGATAAACTAAAAGTTGCGTGAACGTACTGATACCTCGTGGACCCTTAGACCTCGACGGTTGCTGGTTCCAGATGTTGAAACAGTCTTCCACCGGACATTGGATTGACCGCCTCTGCAGTTAACTCTTTCAAATCAAAGCTTGAATCTTATCTGTTTGCTATGTAAGGCTTATCCCGCAGTTTGTAAGGCAACCTTGTAGCCGTTTGGCCGCGTTACGGCGCCATATAATTCAATTCAATTCAATTCAATTGGTTTATTGATCCACCAAAAAACAAAGACAAGCAGACAACTTTGCTTACAGGATAGTACGCACAGTGATTGATTGCGAGTTAACATTTGCGATGATATGGACAGGGGAGCAACCAATACTGAGTGTGGCAGAACCAATAGGCTACCCGAAGGGAATGATCTCGCTAGTGGGGCCTATTTACCAAAAAATCATTGTGGTAACAATAGAGAATAAAAAGCAGATGCAATATTAATTAATGACGGTGCTTTTGAAAGCAAGTGAACAGTAGCAACGGGATATTTTCCCTCAAAACATATATCAAAAACATAATAATAAATACACATGGACATAGGTTAAATAGAGGAGTTCATTTTACATTTTTTAATGTGTATGCACGGATTTGAATTTTAAACTGAGCGAGACTCCTGGATGCACGAATACTTTCCGGTATGTTATTCCATAAAAGAGGACCCTGATACTTAATAGAAAACTTTCTAGTGTTCGTTTTTGCAAAGACACTTATGTAGGCTCTGTTATTTCTAATGCCTTTAGTGTTCAAGTTAGGTCTAAAATAGGACGAGAATGAAAGTGGAAGAAGGTTGTTATCGTATTTGTACATAAATGTAGCAGTTTGGATGAATGTAATTTGGGATATTTTTAGGAAGTTCAACTGACGGTAGGCCTATAGGGGGCTAGTGTGAGCATTAAAGGGAGATTTGGTAATAATTTCTATGGCTTTTTTCTGCAGCACAAATAGCCTTGATATTACCAGATGATCATTATTGTTACTATTTAAAAAAGAAACAGGGCACCAGCGTAGCTGCGCGCCACTGAGAAGTCACTTAGCAAGATGACGATCAAATTGGTAAATAAGGAATCTATCAGCTTAATCAACAGGTCCATCAAGGACTTTGCAAAGAGACTCAAAAGAAGTTTTGGCACGGGTGGTGGGCACATTGAACACAAGTTGTGAAGCACTACCAAGGTCATTTGACAACAGTTATTTGAGATGAGACTTAATAAAATCGTGTTTTTGTTACTTTTTGTTGCGTTTCGTTTTTGAATCGTCAAAAAACGGTGGATGGCCTCACTAAAAGTAGTATAACTTTTGTCCTGTTGGAAATATTTTGATGAAATCTGAGCACCATGTGTCAATATGAATTGTCTATAAGCCTGTAAAATTTCATTTCGATATTCTTAATTTTGGCCAAGATATTGGCAAAAAAACTAATTTTTTGCGCTTTGTTTTTGAATCGTCAAAAAACGGTGGGTGGCCTCCCTAAAAGTGGTGTAACTTTTGTTCTGTTGGAAATATTTTTTGTAATTTGACCATTGTACGTAGATACAAATTGCCTTTAAGACTGTAAAGTTTCATTTAAAAATTCGTATGTTTGGCCAAGATATGGGCTAAAAACCGTAGGGATTACTTTTTTGGGCGCACCTGTATATATATGTATACGATCCCTGAATTTACGTTTAGACGAAGGTTTAATTATTAACGAGCTCCACCATCCTATATTATTATTGCATCATACATAGTGATAGATTTTGCAGGCGCAACAAAAACGTATCATTACTACCGAGATATCATACATTCCAAGCAACACAATGAATCAATGATCTGTGGATATCATTCTGGGCGCGTATAGCGGCGCTTGTGTCTCTTGTGTATTTATTTGATGGCAGTTTGGCTGCGGCGCTGGTCTCTATAGTTATGTTGTGCGTCGTACAGTGTGCGATATCGTCCACTGCTGCTGGTGGTAGTGGTAGAAGTGGTGGTGGTGGTGGTGGTGGTGGTAGTGCTGCTGCTGGTGGTGGTGGTGCACATGGTGGTGGTGGTGGTGGTGGTGGTGGTAGTGCTGGTGGTGCTGATGGTAGTGGTGGTGGTGGTGGTGGTGGTGGTGGTAGTGGTGGTAGTGGTGGTGCACATGGTGGTGGTGGTGACGATGGTGAACTGCCTATTGATTAGCTGCCGATGATCATCTTTGCCTCGGCCGTTAATACAGGGCAGTTTTACAGGGCAGCGTACATGTATGTGTGTGCGTACGTGTGTGTGTTCGTTTGTGCGTGTGTGCGTGTGTGTGTGTGTGTGTGTGACATGTGATAGTCGATGAAATATGTCCGAGAGATCAGACGGAAAATGACCGTCGATGAAACCGCTAATCAGACAACAGGACAACAGAGACCGACCGAAGGACTGACACGACTACGGGGATGGAGGATGGGGAAGGGGTGACGGGGGGGGGGGGGGTGGGGGGGGGGGGTCGGATGCCGCATTCGACAACTCACCATGAACTCTTGACTATTGGCCGATTTTAGAAGAAAGATTTATTGAGTGGATTAATTACTAAATTCTTTTAGCGTAATTAGTTAATAGCAAACTCAATCAGATTTTAAAAATAAATAGGCCTACACTGAAGCTTATGTTGTTTGTGCACAAATGAATTTATTTAGCCATTGGATGATAAAAGTTTGTTATCTGATTGTTTATCGTTTACATCTCAAGATACTACAAAACTTTAAGTACTTGCCACTACCTACTCGATTAATGATGACGACGATGATGATGATGATGATGATGATGATGATGATGATGATGATGATGATGATGATGATGATGATGATGACGATGATGACGATGACGATGACGATGACGATGACGATGACGATGACGATGCCGATGACGATGACGATGACGATGACGATGACGATGACGATGACGATGACGATGACGATGACGATGATGATGATGATGATGATGATGATGATGATGATGATGATGGCAATGATGATGATGATGGTGATCGCGATGGTGATGGCGATGGTGATGGTGATGATGATGATGATGATGATTACGATGGTGATGGTGATGGTAATGGTGATGATGATGGTGATGGCGATGATGATGATTATTATTACTAATATCATCATTTACAGTTTCAAACGAATTATAAATATAGAAGAGCAAAAATGATCCTCATTAAACGGCAACAGAAGTTTGGTATAATAGCATTTGTTTCGAGGATCAAAAATAAAAATGTTACGACTATTGGGTTAGGTTGATCTTAAATCATCATTTGCAGCACAGTATTCTCATATGTTCTTCTCGCCATTAAACTTTGTATGTCACCCTGATATACATAATGATGGTTATTTTATCATATGTAAAAATTTTATTTTTAATTCTAGAACAAATGTCATATACCCAGCTTGATTGTCTTTAAATGAGGATCATTTTTGCGATTTTAATTCTTAGTAGCTGTGACGGTTCTTAAGTTATTACCGAAAACCAGAATAGGCCTATAGACCGCCATTTTCCAAGATGGCGACTCGAGCACAGCTCGGATTTATGGGGACTTTTGGTATTTTAGTCAGTGGGGCGTAATTAGACTGCCAAGTCTCTACTACGTGGTAATTTGTTGAGTCGATTGGTGTTTTTTTGCTAAAATTCTTCTACTAGTAATGCAAATCTTCCAGATTTTTTAGTGTCCGCAAAGTTACTAAGTAGTAACAAAGAGCACTGAGTCTAAAGGTTGATGTTGCTGGTTTAAGAAGGACTAACAGTTGAGGAAAGAAAGGATCTTGGGATGAATCACTTGTCTGGATATGTACACCGTGGTTCAAAAAAGTAAGCCAAACTGTTTTCCATATAATTATCTCAAACGCCTGATCATCATTAATCATTCTAAATTTATTTCCAATATTTAGAGAATTGAACCAACGGATAGAAAGATACGAAAATTTCCAACTTCATCTGCCGAAATTTCAGTTTACCAGCAATTTTCTTTTGGGTTTTGTAACAAAGTACTCCAAACATGAAAAAATCTTTAATATTTTTGTGAAGAAACTTTAAGCAGTTATTGTTTGATTATTTACATAAAGAAGATATTATAGACGACAGGATTCAAATCTGGGCTGTTCGGAGGCCATAATGTGGGAGAAATTAAGTATGGTGTCTCTCTTGTTAGCATTTCGATGTTTTATCTGGTTCGGCGAGGTGGCACTGTTCGGTAGAAAAAGAAAAAAGCCTTCTGGGGCTATAGATTTCTGATAACAGGTGAAAGATGTTGTGACAGCAGAACGTTGCGATAATGTAGTCCTACTCTATTACTCTGTTAATTTTTACTCCAGGATTACTGAAGACCAAAATTGGGAACTATCAAGCGTGCCTGCTGAAAACTGAAATTTCTGGAGATGAAGTTGAAATATTCATATCTTTCTTTTCGCTCCAATTTATGACATGATATTTTGGAATCCTATTCCTGGTTCAATGCTCTAAATATTGGGAAAATTTTAGCATGATTAATCATCAGGCATTAGAGATATAAGAAAAACAGATTGGCTTACCTTTTATTGAACCACGGCGTATATGTGCTATATGGTTTGCCATAGGATGGATGTTTTACACATGTAGTACTGCAGTGTGACCGAAATAAAAATTCAAAGATAAGTGACACCGTGAACAACGCTTTGCATTCAACCTAAATCTAACAGACAGGATTTCAGTTGCTCACTTACGCGATATTATCTCACTACTGCACATGCACACTATTTGTTTGTGTGCGCACTTGTTATAGCGCCCCTTCAAGCTCTCTACTCAGAGGCGCTCCCGACTGCAGAGCGGACACTGCATCGGAGTTTCACGTCGAAGCGCTGAGCAATTGCGAGTGAAGGACTTGCCCAGTCCCTACGCGGCGACTTGAGGTGGATTCGAACCTCGAACCTTCCGGCTTCAAGGCAACGACGCCACCACTACATCACCGCTACACCACTACTGGCACTACACCACCACTACACCACTGTACCACCACTACACCACCGCGCCCCACAAAAGTATTAATTCAGTTGCACACTTGAACACTATTATCTCACTACTGCACTTGCAGTCTTGCACACTATTATTACAGTTGCACACTTGCACACATTTGCACGCCATCTTAGCAGCCCAATGCATGAGGGAGCATATTTGTCAATTTCCATATCCTCGCTCAGCGAAGATTAACAGTACACGCTGACTATACACGGACATGCAGCGTTGTGAAGGTCAGAATGCTTTGGACCGTGTCTATAATATGAAGGGACTTCCATGCAGTTGCTATGGAAAGAAGTCACGGTCCTTGCGTCAGAATAACGATCACGATAGAGTTGCCATGGCGATGACATGGACATCTGCCCCGTTATGATTTAGAGAACCCAAAAAAAACTCGGCAAAGGATGAGAAACGAAGCAAATGACCCTCGGAAGATGTCACAGGGAGGATGCTTCTGCTGCTGCTGCTGCTGCTGCTGCTGCTGCTGCTGCTGCTGCTGCTGCTGCTGTCACTGCCTTTGCCTCTGCTGCTGCTTCTGCATGCTGCTGCCGAAGATGACAACAACGACGATGATGGTGATGATGACGGTGGAAAGTATTATAACCACTGATCGATATGGCTCGTGTGAGCGACAAAGGAGCCACACACACACGCGCACAAGCACAAACACACACAAACACATACACAAACACACGCGCACACGCTCAAGGACACAATCGTGCCAACATACACTTAGTGATGCGAGATCGCATGAAGACATAAATTGTCTATTATCACGGATGTCAATCATTGTGCTGGTATACAGTCGGCCAAACGCTTCAATGTCCGGTGACCAATAAAAGAATGTCTCTAGAATTATTCTTATTTCTGAATGTGGTTCGTTAGAATTCAGCTTCGATTTGCGTTCCATGCAAAACACCCGGATGACGAGTTGACGATGTCTGCTTTAGACAGACATTGACTTAGTCTAAAAATGCTGTTGCAAGACAGGGAACAAACCTCCCCCCATTGCCCGCCTATTGATTGAGTTGCTAAAAATCTATCCCATTCTTTCTATCCATCTATCTATCTGTCTGTCGATTCATCCATCCATCCATCCATCTATTTATCTATTTATCTACCAGTCCGTTCGTCCGTCCGTCCGTCCGTCCGTCCGTCCGTCCATCCATCCATCCATCCATCCATACATACATACATACATACATGCATGCATACATACATCCATCCATCCATCCATCTATCTATTTATCTGTATGTCTGTCCGTTCGTCCGTCCGTTCATCCATCCGTCCGTCCATCCATCCATCCATCTATTTATCTACCTCGTTGTCTGTTTGTCTGTTTCTACATGTGTAAGCTTACATCTTTCTCGTTCCTTGTGTTCCGTTTAATGTGTTTCTTTCTGCATGTCTATCTGTATCTGCTTTGTCTATCTTTCGATCCTCAAGGCTCGCAGATATATATATATATATTAGAGTGTTCAGCTTTCCTATGGTGAAAAATAATTTCAAATAATCACCTCGCATACCCTCTGGATTTGTGACATTTGGTGTTCTGAACTACTCAGTGAAATATTTTGACTTTGGGATCATGTTAAGTGACCTCTCAAAGCGAGTGAAGTTTTCAAAAAGTGCGATTTTTCTTAAAAATTAAAAATAATCACGAATTTAATGCATTGTATCATTTACTGCCACACAATAGACTACAGACTACAGTAAACAAACAAGACATTGTATTGTATCATGTCTATACATTTATACAGCGCCTCTCACAGTGCACGCCAATCAGAGGCGCTCCCAGTGCATTAGACCAAGAGAGTAATAAGTGGTTTTAAGACAATGAATAGAGGCACTTGGGCCACCAGTTTATAAGGAGAAATGCGTTGAAGGATGAAACTGGTTCCACAGTGCAGGCCATTGAGAACAAAGGCCCGAGCTTTAACAATGGTGGTCCTACAGCTCGCGGGACGAGGAGATCGTGCCAGTCAAAGGAGCGGAGCGGGCGAAGAGAAGTGACAAAGGCCAGCAGACGGACGAGGTCACATAGGTGCTTGGTAGCTCAGCAAGTAAATTTGTGCCAGAACTTTGAGTTGAATCCGAGCAATAAGGAAAGCCAATGAAGATGGTCAAACATAAAAGTGTGTTGCAGTAATGTGAAACAATACAAAGTAGTTGCGTTTATGTTTCCGATATCAAAATAATGGCTAACTGTAACTGAAGAGTCAAAATCTACGGCGTAGCAGTAGGCTATCGGTGGTGTTCAGCCACTTGGAAGATTAGCTGATGTTGCAACTCATCATGTGTGAGGGCCAAGTTAAAATTAGGCCTAGTTGCTAACTTTACTGCACGGCCACCAAAGTCATTAGGCCTAATAACAGAAAGTGTAGCAACGGTGTTCTTGGAATGTCATTGCCGCTAACCTTCTCATCTAATGCAGATTTTGGGATCATAAGAGATAAAATCTTGACCGACTTTGGAAGTAGCATATAGATGCATCGATTGCTGTGTCACGAACTCGGATAAACTTTTCTCCTGAAATGTCCTGAAGGTTTTTGGATCAGCAATCTTTAAATCAGTTTTCATCTGTGGCTTACGTAATGCGGAAACTGTTTCTTCTCGTCAGCTAAGACCATGTCAGAAAAAGTGACAGTCCTGCCAATACTTCGCTGATTATATACCAGAGAAGCCTTTTCATTTTGTGAACGGCTACATCTGAAGTTTGGGTCTCAATGCTATGAAATTGTTCCATGTTGTACAGCATTCATATAATTATTGTAAAGAGCATCATAGGTGATGGGTGCAGTGAACCATGTCTCAACATACAGAGCGAAATTCATCGGAAAAGATGTATCTTCAAGCACTATTAAATGCCCTTTGATATGCACCATTTAGACTTAATTGGATGCTGTCAACATCACCAATATGGACTACCTCACATAAAGCTGAACTACAGCTTGGTGGTTCTGCTCTAGCCATACTTTCTCACTGTAACCCAGAGAACAACCTTTTGTATCCTTACAAAGAGAAACAAATTTGTTACGGTCAGTGAGAGGAAACTGAGTCTGAACCTGCCGAAACCGCAATTCGAAGCCCATTGGAGACAAAGAGTAAATCAAAAACTGCATGCTGCAATTAATTCAGACCTGTGATGTCTGCAAACAAGAATCATAGGCGTTTGTCAAAGACCTTTTGAACAACGCCTATTGTGCCACTGTGAACTTCTGTGTTACGACTGATTGTGTCAACCAAGCCAACCATTCTGATACCCTTTCCTCATCTCTTAGTATTTCAGCAATTTTATTCCACATTAGGAAACCAGTTTCAGAGCCAGACAGTTTGGAATGGTTAGACGCTTTTTTCAATTCCTAAGCCAGGCACAACAACCACCATGCGATCAGCATTAGCACTCTCATCACCTAGCAGCAGCTTACCTTCGAAATGAATAAGGGTTGTCACAGGGCAGAATTCATCTATAATGCCTTGCTCATTGGAGGAGCTGGTCTTGGAACCTCATACAGAAGTTGTGCACAGAATAGGATCGTTGACATTGATAGGCCTACCCACTGCCTTTTGGTCAGGGCAACTTGTGCCTTTCCTGATGCGCGATGTTTTCTGTTCAAGTTACCCAATAAATAGCGTCATCAATCAGCATTTAATATAAATTATAGATAATGCCTAGGCCTACTAGAACAAAAAATAAATAATATAAGCAAATAAAGTAAGATAAGTATTTATGGATAACAGTATCATGGATTGGAAAAGCTGAGAAATAGCAGATAACTATTTTCTAAAGAATAACAGAAATTTTCACAAATATCGCTTTTCTTCACACTATTTGAAGAAGTTACACCCTGTTGAGAGGTCATTTGCCATTGAGCTACGGATGTAGAATTTTGGTAGGTTAATTGTGTGCATAAATGTCACACTTTAATACCCTATGCATGTGATTCATGCAAAATTATTTTTTTCTGAACACTCTAATATATATATATATATATATATATATATATATATATACAATATACGTATATATAGTGTCCGTAAGATATATATATATATAGCCTGCACTCTTGCGTCATGATTATCGGAGATTTTCAAGGTCAGTTGCTGGTTTCCGCCAGAGAACGCAGTCCATCAGGGATGCGTGGAGTAGGGCATAGTGACAAGAAAGGATTGTGTTTGGCATATATTAATTTGTTGCTCCTATGCATATGATAGTGTCTGGTATAGAAATTTTGTTTCTGATATGCTGCTTAACTTTGCCGCCATGGCCTTGAAGTTATTCAAGTATACCGCACTATTAAGCATTGCATTAACACTGCTGAAATTGGACTATTTTCTTATCTGCATTAGTAATTAGGCCTAAAAATGGGAATATTGTGATATTGTGAGCCACATTGTATGGCACGGCAGGTGAATTTGTTTGGCAATTCCGACATCTATGAGCTACAAACAAGGGGTCGTCCATAAGCGACGTCATGCACTTTAGGGCGATCCTCTTTGACCCCTCGTCACAAGTTAAAACAAAAGTCATACAATATCTAGCAATGGACCGTCACAAATCGTCATAGATGTGTGACCCTCTCCCCCTCCAGCTATGTGACGTCATTAATTTTATGGATGTCCCCTATGCATTATTCTAGCTTTAAAAAAATGGAAAAAATCATTAAGGTTGAAAAAACCTTGTGGTCCTTAATTACGCTTCACAAAATGTTCATATGCTGACAATGCGTTTCACTCATAATATATAGTTCACTCAGTTTTTGTGGTAGGCCTATATTGGACCATGTTTTTTAGGGATCCGCGCTTTGTTTGAATGTGGCCTTCTGTAGAAGCTCTTTGCCACAAACTGACCTTGCTGCGTCTGTAAGACTGTAACAACTTTGACTGCATGCTTGTGGCAATGGTATTTTTCAAGATTTAACATGCTGCCAATTTTAATGGATTCCTGAAGGTCATTTTTCCTCAACTTGCAAGTGATTGGAGGTTCAAGTCTGGAAAAATCCAGCCAGTTAACTGGAGCACAATAGACAGTGGCTTCTAAATTCAGTTTTGGGATTGTGAATGTTCTAGTATAACTTGAAATGCTAATTAAATAGACAGCGATCAGTTTCCCTTGTTTGTATTCTTCTGGCTCCAGTTCTGCATGTGTTTTTCATCAATCATTATATTCACTTAAACACTTTATGGACAACCATAGTAGCCATTCTTTTGAATACATTCATAGTAGATAGATTAAGACTATTCTGGGACATTTGACCCAAACTATGGTTCAACTTTTCCAAATCACCCATAACCATGGTTTAAAAATATGTCGACCCATAACCATGGTTGAAAAATATATCGACCCATAACCATGGTCCAAAAATATATCCACCCATAACCATGGTTCAAAATTTTGTCGACCCATAACCACCCATAACCATGGTTCAACTTTTTCCAACACACAAATTTATTTTTTTTTCCTATTTTATAAAAAACACAAAAAATATTTTCTTGCCAATTTCTGCCAACTACCCAAACCATGGTTCAAAAATTTGTCAACCCATAACCATGGTTCAAAAAATATGCCGACTCATCAAAAAATTTGCCACTCCATATCCACCCCAGCACACGCCTATGACTCATCATGCGGGGAATTTCCAGTAGTTTCGATGATGAGTCATAGGGTGATTGGAAAATAACCATCATCACATGGTCACTAAGTCTTCATTATATACCCACGAATTAAAAGACTCTGGATATCCAAGCCACTTCACGAGTGATTTCTTCCCACGTTTCCTGATAATCTTTTCTATTCTAAATATTTCTTGAGTCGTTTTCTGTAGCTCCTCTTCATAAAAACTACCTTGTATTTCCTCACCATTAGAATCAGTAATCTTATAAGTTGGTGGAACCGTGTATTGAATCTGGGATACTGTAAATACCTCCTCAGTCCATCTAGGCGTATATCCCTTCTCAAAAATATTCTTCTTCTTAGTTATTCTGACTTTATCACCAATTGAAAACTTTGGTACAATAGGCTCTGAAATCTCTTTACCGTTTAAATTCATAAATACGGCCCTTTCATTCACTTTCATACTAGCCATAACGGGTGTCATTTTAATGGAAGAATGCCTTGTATTATTATAATTGATAACCATTTCATCTAATATATCGATGTATCTTCTCGTTGAATTAGCGGTAAAATACTTGAACATTTTATCTTTCATCGTTCTGTTCCATCTCTCGACGACGCAAGATTTTTCCTCATTCTCAGTAGAGTACAACTCAACCAAATTCTTTACGTCTTTGTTATAAAATTCTTTCCCTTTATCAACCCATAATTTAACAGGCTTCCTCCCACCCTTGAGTATCTTCATGAAACCGCTCGCTGTAGATTTCCCACTCTTATCATTCAATGGTACAATCCAACCGTACGTGGAAAACACATCTATAACGGTTAGCAGGTATTTTACACCATCATTATCTTTAGCAAACGACTGCATATCTACTAGATCAGCAGCCCAAATCTCATCTATCCCATTAACGAACACCTTTCTCTTCCTAAAATGTTTAACAACTGGTTTATGTAACTCATCAGCTAATTGATCAGTCCATTTCAGTTCAGAGCTTTTTTTAAACCCAACCCAAGACTCGCCTTAGTAGATAATATAGGCTTAACTATAGCCCTCTCCACTCGTTCTCGCAAGCTAGGATTAGAAATATTATTCAAATCATTTATCATAGTTAAATCCGCAATATTTCTAGAAGCTGTATCGGTGTGTTGATCGTAAGCTAAATCATGGTAATACGCCGCGTTATCTACTCGATTAATGGGTTTGCTCCAATCTTTAGGAGTCCTGTCTGGATTCAGTCTCAAATCTAGCCTAGTACCGGGACCGAGAAACTGATGCCCTGGTAAATGCATCTCACCGGGAAACTTGGCCCACGGTAATTTTATGCTACTAGTAGCCGCATTCAATGAACTAACTAGATCTCCACCCTTTGTAGTGGCGCCTTTTACGAATTGAGTTTTTGTTTTCCCGCATACAACGCAAACGCCCCGAAGCATAGGTCTTCCGTTATTTGTCACAACGTTTTGTACATCTCTCGTTTCAGTCTGTTTTTTACACTTTACGCAATACATCTCGCTTTTTTAATACATAAATAAAATGGAAATCAAAGATTTGAGTTGGGGATCTGCGCTATCGAAAAGATTTAATAATCCTTTGCTACCCAAAAGTATACGGGGGCTCATAATCGGAAAGTCAGGCTGCGGAAAAACGACGCTTCTTCTGAATCTATTACTCAGGCCAGGCTGGTTGGACTATAATAACCTCCAGGTATTCGGTAAATCTCTGTTTCAACCTGAATATCGTATTATTAAAAAAGCCTTCGAAGAAAAATTACCGAAAGAAGCGATCGTTGGATTATTCGAGCTTCAAGGGGAAATCATGGAACTAAAAGCGCCGCCAGCCCTCGTTATGGAAGAAATGGCCAAAAGATCAAAAGCCAAATCCGATATAATTGCCAAGTTCTTTGAAAAAGCCGATGATGTACCGGACCCGGGAGCTATGAGTAGCGGAAAGAAGAATCTGATGATTTTCGATGATTTACAATTGGAAAAACAAAACAAGTGCGAAATGTATTATATTCGGGGGAGGCATAGTAATGTAGACTGTTTTTACCTTGCTCAGAATTATTTCAAACTGCCACGACAAACAATCAGAGAGAATGCAAACTTTATTTGCTTGTTCAAGCAGGACACGAAAAACCTCGATCATATCTATAACGACCATGTAAGTACAGACATGTCGAAAGATGAATTTAGAAAACTATGCAAAACGGTATGGGAACAACCGCACGGATTCCTCGTCATCGATCTAAGTAGCGAAAAGTACAATGGCAAATACCGCTGCGGATTCGACCTATTTTATATAATCGAAAATCCTCTGTAGTAAAAATGGAATCATCGCTTCTCAAACAGATAGCTGATAATACGGAAAAGACGGCTCGTAACACGGAACCAAAAACGTCATTTTACATTTTGCTATGCGAAAAAAGCACACGAATCAGATTTATTTTTAATCCACCTCTTGAACTAGACAAAAATAAAAAATACGAAATGGCCCTCGTAGATCTCGAAACGTACTATTCCTTTCCAAATATCGACGCTACAAACAACAACTTTAGGTATTCACCGACTGGTGTGGGCCCTTGGTTTAACATAGAAATACCGGAGGGATGCTATGAAATAACAGATATCAACGACCACATACAGAGAATCATGAAGGAGAATGGGCATTACGACAGGGAAAATTCAGAATACTGTGTCTCAATAGAACCAAACACCAATACGCAGAAGTCTGTGTTAGATATAGCAGCGGACTATGCGGTTGATTTTACGCCTCCGAATTCGATTGGAAAGGTTCTAGGTTTTTTAAGATTTATCTATCTTGGAGGATATAACGAATCGGAGAAATTGGTAAATATAATGAGTATCAGCAATTTACTAGTGACCAACGACATTATCGCGTCTTCGTACTCTAACGGAACGAAGGTAAACGTAATATATTCTTTTTTCCCAAACGTAGGGCCGGGTTACAAGATTATCCAAGTGCCGCAAAATTTAATATATATCCCCATTACGCTATCTTCGATTTCAACGATGATAACGACGCTTACGGATCAAAATGGTACACAGGTAAATCTCAGAGGAGAAGACTTAGTGATTCGTTTTCACATCAGAGAAGTTTGAAAGTTTTTTTGGTAAACTAAAATGAGTCGCTACATAGGCTATAAAGTCAATATTTCAGAAGGACAACGAGACAAAATTCAAAAATCTCTTCAAGCGGGAACTGGTGTGAGCATCAAACTAGCGCACGATGATTTTAAAGGCGATGATATGTTCGCTTTCACGCAGGGGCAAATCAATAAAATGACAAAGGCGTACCAAAAAGGAACAGGCGTAGTCATCAAAATGAGTAAAACGCAATTGGAGTACAATAAGAGCGTCAAAGGAGGATTTATAGGCGCCATTCTTCCGTTTCTGGCAACGATAGCGAAAACCCTTATACCTAGTTTAGCGATGGGGGCTATGAGTGGCTTAGGTTCCGCGGCTACGTCGAAGATTGTGGATAAAATCAGCGGATCTGGAGTAATGTACGTGGCGAAAGACGATATGAGGTGTAAGATAAGATCAGCCGGGTCTGGTTTGTACTTATCCCCATGGCCAAAAGGCGGCTCAATAACGGCAAACGGGTTGTACATGAAAACAGGGTCGGGGTACGTGCACGGTGAAGGACTTTTGCTAGGCCCTAATTCTCCGTTTGCAAACATTCCGATTCTCGGCATGATATTATAATTTAGTCTTTATAAAATGTCGAGATACGGAATGCCAATACACAAATTTGGAACTAAACCACCTAGGAAGGTCGAGGTTAGATTACAACCCAATTCAGTCCATTGGAAGATTACGAGGGGCGTTACCCACAATCCAATTAGACTACTAGAGGGCGTAAAGTGGGAGATTTTTGCGCAAAATGTTATAACGATACAACCAAAGACGACAACTACGCTAACTCTTGGACTCGGGGTAGAAATGAGTGCAGGACTTTGTCTCATTTCCCTCAAACAGAGTATCAAAGAACTAAGATGCAGTCTACAAAACGAAGTGGTTTCAGATGATGTGGTTGATGATATCATAGTCACTATTCAAAACAACTCCGATTCAGTGGTAACCATTAACGCGGGAGATTCGCTATGTCGTGTAAATTATCTAATCTAAAAAATATATCGCGTAAATAAAACGAATGGAATACGACGGCATCAAAACAATACAATCACTCTATCCGAAGCTACCATCGGCACCGGAAGGAGAAATACATATCGTTACAGGGTCGGCGCAAACGTATCGGCTCCAAAAGATTGGTGAAATTAAGAAGGAAATCGAGCAAGTACGCGATAAAAGAGCAGCGTTGAGTAAAAAGTACCATAGAAGTGTAAGCGTAATCGGCGCGGTAGGTGGAGTCCTCTCAGCGGTCACGATGGGGCTTGGAATTTCAGGAATCGGAGTATTATCTACTATAATCGCAGCACCCATCGCTATGGCTTTGGAAGGAGCGGCATTAGGTGTGGGGCTGCTAAGTATAATCGGCATCTACATCAGTAAAAAGCTTGCGTTGAAGGCGGAGAAGCATGAAAAGATCAAAACGCTAGCCGATGCGAAACTCAACACGATCAGCGACCATATTTCAAAAGCTCTCATGGATGATAACATTTCGAATGAGGAATATTCGTTGATTCTGAGCGAGATTGAAAAATTCAACGGCATGAAAGAAGAAATTAGGAGTAATATTAAAGTTGCGATAGACGCGATGGACGAGGTGACGAAACAATCACTCATCGATCGTGGAAAAGATGAAGCCCGGCAGTACTTTCAATCTATGTTTGAGAAAAAAAAAGACTAACGCAAACATACGTGAAAACATGTAGACGTATGTTGTTACGTCTGGAAATACGTCTAACATTCGCAAACATACGTGAAAACATGTAGACGTATGTCGTTACGTCTGGAAAATACGTCCAACTTATGTTTTTTTTCACACGTCTGAAAATATTTTTTTTCTTTTACTTAAAATGTCGATTCAAAGAATTACCGATCCCGCGAAAATCAACGTTTTCCTTGCAGAAAATCTGAAAACAAACGCAGAACATGATCAAGAATATTTATTGATGAGATTAGGTATTTCGTCGATGGTAGATTTAATCGACAGCTATATCAGTAAAAATCAGATGATGAAAGCTGAGATGTATGAAGAAATCAAAACGCTAGCTGTTGCGAAATTCAACACGATCAGCGATCATATTACAAAAGATCTCGTGGATGATATCATTTCAGTTGAGGAATATTCTCTGATTATAAGCGAGATTGAAAAAATTTGGAAAAAGAAGAATGCCGAGGCGATAGACGAGGTGACGCGGGGCGAAGCCTTGATTAAAAACGAGATGGATATATTAAAAAGTCAGATGCTAGTGGGTAGGCCCATGTTTTGAGAAAATAACGAATCTATCAAAAAGACTAACATACGTGAAATCATGTAGACGTATGTTGTTACCTTGAGAAATAAGTCCAACTTATGTTTTTTCACACGTCTGAAAACATTATATTTTTTTTTTACTTACTTAAAATGCCGCATCTAGAAATAACCGACCCCTCGAAAAGAAAGTTTATAGTTGCGAAATTTCTGAAAACAAAGAGTATTCATCAAAACTTTTTATCGGATTTATTTAGTGATTCGGGGCTGCAAAATATAATCGACAGCTATATCGGTAAAAGGCTGATGACGAAAGCTGAGATGCTTGAAACGATGAAATCGCTAGCCGACATGAAATTCAGCGCGATCAGCGACCATATTTCAGACGCTCGCATAGATGATATCATTTCACGTGATAGTAAGACGATGCTGAGCGAGATTGAAGAATTCAATAACAAAAATAACTAATCTATCAAAAAAGACTAACATACGTGCAATCATGTAGACGTATGTTATCATGTCTGGAAATACGTCCAACTTATGTTTTTTTCACACGTCCAAAAACACGTCTGAAAACATTATATTCCTAATTTTAAAATGTCGTTTTATAAAATAACCGACCCAGCGAAAAGAGACCTTCTCGTTGCTGAATATATGCAAACAAAGCAGAATATTCGGCAAAAAAATTTATCGGAGAAATTAGGTGATTCAGGACTGCAGCAAGATTTAACCAAGTTCTTCAAACCTATCGTCGATTCACAATCCGCAATTTCCAAAGAGCAAAATGTCTTATTGTCCGCTATCAATCAAAATTCGGTAGCTACTTCAAACGCGTTACAAGCACTTCCCGCTTCGTTACAGGGTCTTCAATTTCCTCAGCGTCCGGCGATAGAAGCGTATAGCTCCGATCCGACTGAGGATATCAAAAACCTGTATTTGGGAGATATGGCAAAGATGTACCTTCGCCAATACGCCTCCGATAAAAAAATCACTGACACGACGTTTGGAATAAAAGACAAAAAAAACCAATTCTACATCGGTGACACTCCGATTTCGATTCAAGGAGACGACGTGACGGTTGGAAATAAGACTTACAGAGGAACACCCGGTCTTTGGGAGTTGTTGACGATGAAACAGCCGGACGACGCGATATACGACAATAATGATATAAGTGATTACGCCGAGATTCTGTACGCGACGAATGCTATAGCACATCTGAAAAATCCTAACAGACCTAGGGCGTCTTCAGGTGCTAAATGGAATGACATTATCAAACCGATATGGGAAAAGAGACCGCGTAGTACAGTGGGTAAAGGCGTCGGCGTAATCGTCATATCCGAAGACCCTAATGTATTGGTGGAACAGCTGGATTTAAGAATTCATAGCTTCAATGCAGGCAATACCGGGGTAAGAAACGAGATCGTAGCGATGTGTGATGCGTTACTGAGACAAGGAGTGTTGGGTAAGGATGCTTATAAAAATATAATGTCGACATTATAAAAATGCCGATCGTGAATACAAGGAGTTACAGGAAGCAATACGTTATCGGCGGATCTGGAATATTTGATACTATTTCGGGATTTTTCAAAAGACTAGTTACATCGAACGCTGCCAAACAGCTAGCAACGAGAGCTCTTAGTGCTAGTAAAGACGTGGCGAAAGAAATTGGAAAAAAGGCTATCGATGTCGGGAAAACAGCCGCAACCAACGCTGGTACAAGATTAGTAGAGAAAGCTGCGACAAAACTGTTTACTACTCCAAAGAAACCACTTACGCAAAAAAATATAGATACTTTAGCTCGACTAAGTAGCATCGGGACGAATGTGGCGGATACTAACATCAATAATCTGATGATGGGGGATGGTTTGAAAAATGTCCCGTCGATGCAAGATTTAGTGCGTTCGCGAAACGGCGCGGGAATGAAGGTCGCGTAATAAAAAAAAAAATATCGTACAATAAAATGCAGTCTGATATTCTAAACTTTGCCGAACAACCTCTGATTGATGAGGGTATCGAGCGCTATGAATGGCATGAGTATGATCCGATATCGGGAGCGAATCTAAACACCGCTGGAGAGATTAGAATCAACATCGAACTTCAAGATAATTTCAACCATCCAGCGGAATCTTATCTATTATTCGAGGGTAGATTGTTGAAGGCGGACAACGCCCCGTACGCTAATGCCGATGCTGTGGCCCTTACGAATAATGGACTCATGCATCTGTTCAGTCAAATTTCGTATTCACTATCGAATGATGTAATTGAATCGTTATTTCACCCAGGTCAAGCAACAACGATGCTCGGTTTACTCAAATACCCGAATGATTTTCAACTAGCTCAAGGTTTGAATCAGCTGTGGTACAAGGATAGTGGCAGGACGGCTGTTATCGATGATAATCAAGGTTTCGCCGTCAGACAGTCGTATCTAATTCAAAAACCGGATGTCAAAGGCACGTTTAGTTTTATCGTTCCATTGAGGCATATTTTTGGATTTTGTTACGATTACAACAAGGTTGTTTATGGTTTTAAACAAACGCTAACTCTTGTTCGTAAAGCCGACGACGACGCAATTTTTCGAGATGCTACCGCAGCTGCTGGGAAAGTCAGGCTAGACAAAATCTCATGGTTTATGCCACATGTTAGACCGGCTGATATGGAGAGGCTCGAACTGATGAAAACGATCGAATCGAAGGCTTCGCTGCCAGTTGGGTACAGAGCACGTCAATGCGATACTATAACCGTTGACCAGGCGTCTACTTTTAGCTGGAGACTTAGCGTCAGGGCATCACCTGAGAAACCTAGGTACGTAATTATTGGTTTTCAAACGGATCGTGACGGCAATCAAACTATGAATCCTTCCGTTTTCGATCATTGTAATCTGAAGAGCATGTACGTGATGATGAACCAGGAACGATACCCAGCCGTCGACTATAACCTATCATTCCCGAATCAACAGTTCTCGCGAGCGTATCGAGAAGCGGCCACGTTTAGTGAAAAATTCTATGGAATGAGCGAACTGATAACGCAAAGTAATATCACTCCAGCAGACTTCAAAGATCTGTTCCCAATAATGGTGTTTGATGTGAGCAAGCAATCAGAGCGTATGAAGCTATCAGTAGTCGATATCGTGATCAAAGCTAGTTTTAATGATGTGGTACCAGCTCGAACGCAAGCTTATGCAGTGGTGATTTGTGACAAGTTACTAAGGTTTCAGTCGGATGGTGGGAAAATGAGCATTGCGTACTAAAAAATTGTAAATTCAAAACTAAATGTGGTTTCGAATTTAGGGTTGTATGTACGCCGCTGAAAAATCTCGAACCATAATATTTTCATTAACAGTCGAAGTAACAAACATCTCGAGATAATCGGTATTAGTTAATCGAACTATGGTTGTACCCGTTACACCTCTACGCACTGCAGCCGTACCTCCACCGCCGGCAATCAACGTGTAAAGTCCCCCACTTTTGTACAAGCCAACATTACAGGAAATTCCGGCACTATTGTTGCGAAATTCCACATACGCCGTAACTATATAACATCCGGTTTTCTGAGGAACGAAACGATTCGAATTGACGAGACAATTGTCCGGATCGAATTTTACTGCTGGACATTTTACTTGCGTTGTAACGTTAGCTGGGATAGCCTGAGCAACGAGAGCGTAAACACTAAACGCCGGGCCAAATGCGGTCGTATCGGAAGAAGGCAATTTACCATCGACGTAATTCTTAGTGGCCACGTCTTGAAGATCGGTAGGATCCGCTACATTAATTAGCTTGTTAGAACCCAAGTCGATATTTCCCGTCGCAGCGGTCGCTCCATCTCGTCTTAGAAAAGTATTGTTGACTTGGGATAATGTGATACCCCCTGCTATTACTCGTGGTGTTGATCCACCATCCATTCGTCCAAAAATATCAACAGGCATTTTATATAATTAAGATTTTTTTCCCAGTCGCTATTGTCCTAAGAATGCGACGGAAAAGTCTCTCGCTACTATGGATGTTTTGATGGTTGAATAAACGTAAACCTCGAGATAATCGGTTTCGGTTAGAAAAACTAAGCGAAGACTCGGTGAATCCAAACCCCCTCCACCTGAAATTTGCGTGTGCACCTCTTCATTTTTAAACAGGTAGACGTAACTACTTGCACTAATACTGGAGATTTCAAATTCTACGCACAACGAAACGATATAGCAGCCGGCTTTACTAGGAGTGAAACGAGTCAGTCCCGTATTAATGACGCTACCTCTTTTGTATCTTCCTTTATCGAAAGAAACTATTGTGAAAGTATTAGCGTTTATGGCTTGCCGCTTTGAAGTGTAAACGTTAATCACGGGTCCTATTACATTTTGATTAGTTATTAAATCTATAGCTTGCCCCCGACTTAGAGCCTCATCCATTCCCTCTTCCAGAGTATTCGTTGTAGGTAGACCTTTTATCACGCGGCCATTCATATCTAGATCTCCAGTAACAGGGTTTGCTCCATCTACCCTTAGAAAAGTACTGTTTGCTTGAGTTAATGTGACACCACCTGATATTACTCGTGACGCTGATCCGTTGTCCATTTGTCCAAATATGTTTACAGGCATTTTATTAGTATAAATTATTTATAACTTCCTGAAATTTACAACCGTCTGACACAGTCTTTTTTAGAACGTAAAGGCATAAATGGCCGCAAAAGACTTCATTATCTGGTTGAACGCGTTCGCTGTTGTAGTAGACGGGGCTGCGTAAATACTTTATCAGTTCGGTAGGAGGGGGTAGACCGTAGCTGTCAAAATATATTTTATCCTTGCCATTCTTTGAAAACGAGCACCAATGGGTCCCTCTTCCTTGCGAGTCGTCCAAGTTTAGTATCCCACACTCATTTCGTCTAGGTTTTTTCGGTAGTTCGTCTCTGAGAAAAACGCCTCTAAAATTCAGGATATTCAGCTTCTTAGCAGCATCGATCAACTGAATGTTGGAAAGTGGAGAATTAGGAAGAACTACGCCTTCAACATTTATATCTTTGTATGTCTCAAAGCTCATTTTTATTTGTTTCTTCTAAATATTTTATAAAATTATACGCTTTTTCCACCTGTGAGATTTTGTTCGCTTTTTTGCATATTTTTTCCAATAGTGCTGGGCATATATTCAACCAATCCACAGCTTTATGAAGTTCTTTTTCATCGAACGATGATATTGGTGAAACAAAATCGAGATGCCAAACCGAGCCGAAATTGTCCATAGTCATACCCTCTTCAAATTGGAACTCGATCCATTTCGTAAATGTTTTAAGACCGATACCGAGTTTACTTTTGAGACATTCTGGGATTTCCATTTCACATTTTGGGTCTGTCATTTTATCGCGCCGTTGAGCTTCTATGCGGGCTAGATAATATTTATGTCTACAATTTTTGCAAACATTAGCATATCCGTCTTTTTGGAATCGATTTTTATCGTATTCAGATATGTTCTTCTCTATTTTACAGCCGCTGCAAACTTTTCTTTCCTTCGTTTCTCTGTTCTCTAGCATTGCATATTTATGTGCACGCTCCTTTGCTTTGGTATTATGACACATTTTGCAGCTCGTATAAATTCCGTTCCTTTTTGTTTTATCTTTATGAAATTCGTTAAAACTTTTTTCAATCTTACAGCAGCAGCAAACTTTTTTGTTTTTTGTTTCCCCCACTTCAAGCTCTGAGTATTTTTGTCTAAGTTCCTTCGTTTTGATAATGACACACTTTTTACAAGAAGCAAAATAGCCGCTCTTATTACGTTTGTTTTTGTAAAATTCAGTTAAGCTTTTCTCCATTTTGCAATCTATATTATAAGGCAGAAATTCCATATGTTTGTTTGTTTGTACGCTTTTGACAGAATTGACTCTCCCCTGCAGAATAGGCTCGGAAATGAAACAGCGTCGGTTTAAAAAAATTCTTGAAATCGATTCTTACCCGAATTATAAGGTTATCGCAACTATTTTCAGGTTTTAATTCAGTTCAAAACAAAAGTTATTAGCATTTTAAGACAGATTTCATCAGTAATTGACCACACTAGCGCGTAAGTCAAGAGTCTACACCGCATGACGTCATACCCGCCCAGTAATAATTTTCGTAGCGCCCCGTAGGGGTGGGTCAAGTTTGGCTTTTTGGGGAAGCGAGGTGGGGTGGAGGGTTGGCGAAAACCCGAAATTTAGCAGTCAACGATGGACACCAGAGTGGAGTAGTGTTTAAAACCCTAAATTTCACTTTAGAACTCGAGTTATTAGCGTTTTAAGACAGATTTAATCGCTAACGCTTTGGTAAGCAGTATCGAGCTTTAGTAATCGTAATCGTAATCGTAATCTCGAAACTTCTACAGCGCCCACAAAAGCCAAGTCGCGGGAACCAGCTTATTCACAGGCGCTCAATCAAAACAAAATCGATAGGCAGCGGGTCAAGTCCGGAGAGTCAGGCAGGCAGATAGATGGACGGCTAAGGTGGGTGATGTAGCCCGAATGAAGCCCAGTAATAATTTCCGTAGCGTCCCGCAGGGGCGGGTTACGTTTGGCTTTTTGAGGAAGCGGGGTGGGCTAGAGAGTTGGCGAAAACCCTAAATTTAGCGGTCAACGTTGGGTACCACAGTGGAGTAGTGCTTAAAACCATAAATTTCCCGGGCAACGCCGGGTTACACATCTAGTTGGTACATAATTTTAAGTCTGCCATTTTATATTAGGATATTTTTTTTCTTTAGATCTAATTAGTTTTCATCTAAATGTTTCATAAAATAATCCGCTTTTACTTGCTGCATAACATATAGCCAGGGATCTATTTTGTTCGATTTTTGCATATTTTTTACCGGCAGCAGCGGGCGAATATTCATCCAATTCATAGCTTTATGAAGTTCTTCTTCATCTAGTATGTTGAACGATGATAGGGGTAGAACATGGTCGATATGCCAAAGCGAACCGTAATTTTGCATTGTCATCCCTTCGTTCAGTTGGAATTCGATCCATTTAGTGAATATGTCAAAGTCAATACCGATAATTTGCCGCGTTGTTTGTGACTTCGACTTGCCACTTAGTATATCACTAAGCCTAGAGCGCATATTTAGGGCAAGTTTAAACTCCGGGTCATTCTGCCTGCGGGCTTTAAAATACGCGAGATTACGTTTATATTTACAATTCTTACATTCTCCATCAAACCCGTCTTCACAACATCTATTTTTTACATATTCTGAAACGTTCTTCTCCATTTTACACCAACAGCAAACTTTTTTAGATTTTGTTTCTCTTGTCACTAGTTTTGAGTATTTTTGTCTAATTTCCTTCTGTTTGATATTTCTGCACGTTTTACAAATAGCACAATGCCCGTTCTTACCACTTTTGTTCTTATGAAATTCGTTTAAGTTTTTTTCCATTTTGCATTTAGAGCACACTTTAGAGAGTTCTTCCATTTTGTATTATTATCTTCTTTAGCCTAAGTAGTTTTCAACAAATAATGCCCATAAGCCAACGTGCTTATACCATCGTTCATTATCGCTCTTTTATCATCTTCAGTGGACAGTGCAACTTTGTTTACTTCTTCGGTGTAAATTTCGTGAAGATGGGATCTGATTACATTCATACGTCTTGACTGCTCTCTTCTCGTGAACAGACATTCTTTGTAATCATCGTGGGTTATGGTTTTCTTAACAACGTACTTCTTGACGCCTTTGCACTTTTTATGGTCCACTCCAGCCATCTTGTAGGAATACAGTTTCGATCTTAAACCTATAAACTCTTCAATCTGTTTACCAGCTGCTTCATCCTTAAACATACCTATGACCTTTTTATTAACTCCAGGTTCTATACAGGAGGGGTGGTTCTTTGGATAATCGCTTGTATCAAACATATTTCTAACATCGGGTGCTATATCGGCATAGAAATCATCGGTTCTTATTTCATAGGCTAACGAATCCGTATCGGTGAATAACAGTTTAGCTCTATCTCCATACTTGCCCTTGATGTAATTATAATGAAAAGAGTACAGCAAAGTTTTACTTAAGTCTAGGATGCACATTCCTAGATATATCGGCTTGTTATAGATCAACGAAGTCTTCTTCATGTGAATAGCAATTAAATTTTGATCAAAAATAGTCCGACTGCCGTAACTCGTTTTAGCCGCTAGTTTTATGGCTTGCTTCTCGCTTGAAACCAGTTTAATATCTACGCGAGACTCTATATTTTCACAAGTTTTACCAAACACGCTATTGTTCATAAGTTTGAAAAAGTCTTTCTCGAAATCGTTTGTGGCTTTGGTCCTCAGGTTAGTATTTAGGTCGATATATTTTTTCAACCAGGTGCTTTCTTCAAATTTAATTCCACGATGAATTTTGGTAATCTTCAAACCTAGGCTTTCATACTGCTTCAAATTTTCGTAATGGGTTATGTACTTTACTTTATCATTCAGATTTGGGATGAGTTTAGGTATAGTCGAAGATTCGGGTGTAATATTCTCAGGGGCGAGAGGGTAGTCGTTGTGAAGATCGTGTAAATCTTTAGGGTATTCCAAGTCCACCTCCAATATACACGGTATCGATCTCCATGCGTTTAGCTCATCATCAGTCATCCACTTAAACCCGTGAGTCGGAAGATTCTTACACATTGCCCACCCATACAAGTTGTTAGCGTCCAAATAGGTTATAAATGATGAAGGTTTGCTATCGTCAAACGTTTGCAAGTACTTATTGTTTGCTTGCCCATAACGATGTGAAATTGTGCTAACACCACCTCTTATACCATGCTTGACCATTAGTATCATATCGTAATCGCTCAATAATTCTAACTTTACTCCAGTCAACTTTAATGAGGCATCCCATGCTAGTCCAGGAGAAGTGTAATACCAGGCGGGATCTAGGTTGTAGTTCTTCATACAAACGTCTCTAAAATTCTCAAAGACATCCGCTAATAATAGAACATCTGAAAGATTGTACAAGTCATGATATTCTCTGAATGTTTTGAAACCGAATTCTTTCCATACCTCCTGTGCGTGGTTGTAGTCTTCGTCACTAATACCCGAGTCGTTTAGTTTCGAATAGAATGCTGACTTTAGCGGTAGTTCTGTTTCATTCAGTTGATCGATGGAGCTAACGTGGTCGTACGGATACACCCCTTTTCTAAGCAAGAGATCGAGTCGATTACCGGAGTAGTACTTGCTTACATTTTTACACTGGTCTTTGCTTAGATTCTTCGATAAGGCGTCGAGACCTGCTGGCATGAATCTAAAACTATCGATGAAACGTAATTCTCGTTTGACCGCTTTCTCTTTCCCTTCTTTGTTTATAAACTTATCGACTACGATCTCTCTGCTAAATGAGATATACTTTTCTTCGTTGCAGGGTATGCATTTAATCTGTTCATTATTACCACCCCGTAATTTCTTCACGAATAGATGGCTATCGTAGCCGGTTAGATTATGGAATACTACTGGGAAAAACTTGGGGACTCTATACTTTAGATTACAAATCTTATGAGCTGCGCCTCTGAATTTACCAGTAAGATGGCAGTGGTCTCGTACTCGTATGTCATTATCATCATCACCATCAGAGAACTCGCCCCCGCATATATGACAAACAGTAGCCGAGTCGTATAGCTCCTTGTCGTCCTTTCCAAATATCATTTTCTCTGGGAACTTAAATCGATTATAAATATCTTTTACTTTCTCAACAAGACTGTCAATAAATATCTGCGCTACATCATCGTCTTCGCTCTTCGCTGTGAATGTTACGGGGGCTTGTGAATATAGGTCATCGTCGAAACATTTTATGTGGTAACAAAACGAGCTAGGAGTATGTTTCTGGTATTTATTGGTGTAAGACGTGCTGGGATCGGGTTGGCATGTATCGATCGGTTTAATAAAGGATTCGAAATCCGCATAGATAATAAAAGGTACTCGCATTTTTCGATAACAATTTTTAAAACTCAACATAGTTCCTGGGCTTGGGAGTTCTATTCGTTGGGCGTCATGTTGCGAACAGTACTCGATGTGTTTTTTAAGCGAGTCTATCGATCTGTAACCGATTAAACATCTTCTACAATAGTGCATCGAATTTACAGATTTTTCTGTTCGTGCCGCCATCAATCTATTAAAGTTCTTGATCCAACAGTAATGCTTCTTTTCATCGTCGGAAATAAGCAGTAGATCTATACAGGTATCACTTTCATGCTTCGATATGTATAATGGGTATACGCTCTTTTCAAAGCCGAATACGCTAACGCTAATGTTATTACAGCGCTCAAACTTATTTATAATATTAGCATCAGCAGCAACTGGAAACACGATACCGCTCCAATCGAGTTTCTTAGATTGTTCTATCAGGTCTTTAGTGATTCTTTCAGGGTGGTCATTAGCTAGGTTCAACGCCCTTGTAATACACCATTTGAAACATTCGTCGTCATCATTTTTCATGTTAACAATAGCCTTTTTATTAGCTAAATACTCTGGAAGCGGTATATAAGAACTACCTTTCAATGGCTTGTATACCACTGTATCGATATCCAACTTCAAAACAGCCTTGAATCGCCAATTACTACCCCGCATCTGATAACTAGCCATGCTCTCCTTAATTTTATCCACTGCGTTGATATATATTTCCTTCACATCGGTTGCTTCTAAAATAATATCAGTCTTTGATTTGAAATTAGGCTCAGCCGTTGCTATTTCACCGGATTTTATGTCTACTTTCTCCATTACACACATGAGATTGAGTTGAACTTTTACCCCTCGATTTTTCGCTAACAGCCTAACTACCTGCGATCTTACAGCCTTGAGAAAAGATGCAACATCGATCCTGTTGTTGCCCTCGATCGTGTATCTTTTTGTAAACCCTTTGATGGCCGTCTCAGTTTCTCGAAGTTTGAACCTATGAATGGGTGGTTTTATTTGAGGGGGTAACTGACTAATCTCACTAGTCAACCAATCCGAAAAAGTAGCTTTATTTTTCCCCACAAATTTCCAAATAGTAGACACGAATGCTGTAAGTTCCTCTTTTCCTAATCTTGAGTATCCTCGTGTGCCTCTCTTTTTCGCAATTTCTCGCAATTCTCGTATAGTACCCAGAGTACGCGTTGGAGCCTTGATGTCTGGTGCCCGAGCGCCTAGTAGATCTCCCTGCTTTATGAACGCGATGAGTTCCGTTTTTGGTAGTTTTGAGTATCCTTTTTGTCCTCTCTGTTTAGGAATTTGTCGCAATTGTTTCATATTATACGCTGTGTAGTCCATTTTATATTGGGATTTTTTGTCTTTAAGTCGAGATGCATATTCCATTTCTCAGTTATTTTATATACACAAGAGAAAAAAAATATTTTGATCGAGTGGCTCATCATCGAAACTACTGGAAATTCCCCCGCATGATGAGTCATAGGCGCGTGCTGGGGTGGATATGGGGTGGCATATTTTTTGATGAGTCGGCATATTTTTTGAACCATGGTTATGGGTTGACAAATTTTTGAACCATGGTTTGGGTAGTTGGCAGAAATTGGCAAGAAAATATTTTTTGTGTTTTTTATAAAATAGGAAAAAAAAATAAATTTGTGTGTTGGAAAAAGTTGAACCATGGTTATGGGTGGTTATGGGTCGACAAAATTTTGAACCATGGTTATGGGTGGATATATTTTTTGACCATGGTTATGGGTCGATATATTTTTCAACCATGGTTATGGGTCGACACATTTTTAAACCATGGTTATGGGTCGACACATTTTTAAACCATGGTTATGGGTGATTTGGAAAAGTTGAACCATAGTTTGGGTCAAATGTCCCAGAATAGTGTTAATCTATCTACTATTCATCAAAAACCTTTCTCTCTAGGTATGGTAGGGAGCTTGATAAAAATAATGATGAACAAATAATATATGTCGTAACGTCAACTCATTGAAATGGAACATGCAGATGAACCACTGTCTTGCATGTAACTCCAGCTTTCGTATTCCATTGTTCCAGCCATGCATTCTTGTATTTACCGCCGTTCCATCACAGCTAACAGCTATTATTGAACTGAAAGAAATATCATTGGGCAAATCAGACAAGAAGTAATGCATTGCTTCGAAAATTCCTGCGGTTAATCCACCACTTTGTAAGCTATGCCCTGTTCTCGAATCAAACATGCATACTAGGCCATTGCAAAAAATTTTTTTTTTAAATTTTCTATGTGCACCCCTGCCATATTGTTACTATTACTGAAACATAATTGCCTGCAAATTTTCAGGTCTGCAGGCCATGTTTTGACCCCCGCCCACCTAAAAAGTAGTTTTACGTTCAAAACGGACATTGACAACATGGTAGCAAATTGTAAAATTTTTGCTTTACCTTTTAGAGGCTGTAACCATGGCAGCAAGGAGTGAATATATGAAAAAAGAACCACCTCAGGAAGTAGTTCCTCCAATTTCATCCACACCAAACCGCCCATTACTTAGAAAGGATGATGGAGAAGTGCCTGAAGCGTGGCTCATAGGTAGTTTAGGACATGATCAACAAATTGGAAGCACTATGTAAATTTAATGCGCTACTCTACGTTGAAAACTGGGTCTCTTCATCCATTGGGGCCGATGCAGCGTATAATGATCTCAAGCTATGGCATGACATGACTTGCAAGCATGATCCACAAGTTGCCAATGCAGCCATGAAAACCTTGGAAAGGCACTTCTGTTACTTAACAGAAGAATGTGCTGCATTCTCTCTTTTTCAAACAGGCTTTCCACTTCAGAAAGACAGCAGATTGCTCGAGCATTGCTCCGAATTCCTAGACCAAGACAGTTTGAAAGGAGCCATCCAACGTTTCCTATTCTGAGCCACAGTACAAAGCTATCATCCCTTATTGGGCCCAAATCCTGGTTCTTGTTTCACAGCATGGGAATTGGCGCCGACTGGCTAGGAAAACCTGTTAGTGAATGGCATAATGATCCCCATTACCAAGAAGCTGATACGTATGTCAAAGTGGTGAATGATCTGTCGGAACGGGCTGTGAAACTAATCCAAGACTTCTCAACTAGTGTTACCAATGATGAAACACAAAAACAGTTTTATTGCAAATGGTCGAATATCAACGAAAAGATATTCCCAACTTTCAAAAAGAGACATTAAACAAATTAACCTTCTCCTCCACAAAACATTAAATTCAGTAGAGTGATTTGACATGATATCATTGTGTAATGTGTATACACATCTCACTTATTGAGATTGTGGGGCGCGGTGGTGTAGGCCTATAGTGGTGGCGTCGTTGCCTTGAAGCCGGAAGGTTCGAGGTTCGAATCCACCTCAAGTCGCAGCGTAGGGACCTTGGGCATAATGGGCAAGTCCTTCACTCGCAATTGCTCAGCGCTTCGGCGTGAAGCTCCGATGCAGTGTCCGCTCTGCAGTCGGGAGCGCCTCTGAGTAGAGTGCTTGAAGGGGCGCTATAACAAGTGCACATACAACCAAACAAACACAATTACCAAACTTGTTAGTTACTAGATATGCAGTTTGTATTCTTTGTATAGTAAACTGTCTTATTTTACACACATTTTGTCATGCAGGAAAACAATGATTTATTAACTAAATCAGTTGATCGTGTTGGGCGGGGGTCAAAACACCACGAAATGACCTAAAATTTGGTGAACATTCACATTTTGCCATTAGAAACAATATAGGAGGGGTGCACCATAAAAAATTTAAAAAAAGTTTTTCCCCATACATAAATGAAATGGCCTAATGCATACTCTTCCATTATTTGATATTTATGACTGGAAACATACAGTATTGCAGTTATATATGTCCCGCCATAAAAATACAATGCTGCAGCTTCACGCATTTCTCCTCTTCCATCGGATAATGTTTTACGAAAGCTTTCTCTCTCTTCTCACAATCATTCAGTACCCGAAGTCGTCAGTAGTCACAATTTCATAGTCCACAAGTAGACCTAGGCCTACTTCTGTTGCAAGTGCAGCACCAACTGCATTGCAGAAACTATGTCTGTCACATTCCCTTGACAAAGCTGGAGTGAATGGTGTAGCGAGAGCATGTTTCTCCTTCAGATTGCATATAAACATAGATGGTTCTGGCGCTGTGGAATCGGAGTCAACTGTATCACAGCTGGAATAATTGTCTGGTGTGTCATCTATACTTTACAATTACACAGTCCATGAGGTTTATAATACTTCTTATAATTATTCTCTTTTCTTATAATTATTCTCTTTCTTTTCTCTTTCTTTTCTGCCTGTTTTTCCATGACCAGCGTTCTCTTGTTTGAACAGTGCGTTTTTTGCCATGGTTTGCAGCCGCGAAAGTAGACTAAACTTCAGGTGCTCGGCGGCAAAGCTAGATGCAATAAATTTGATGCAATTTTTCTTCAGTTCTTTCATTTAGGATCTGGAGCAACCTTTTAAGTTATGCCAAAGTTCATTTTAAACGAAAACATATTTCTTGCTATACCCTAGCGTGGAGGTCATTCGAGAAACTTCTGCATGCCAGGAGGATCGACGTTGTTTTGGGACCAAATCCTGTCTGCACTCGTGAATGGAATAACAGTAACCTTAATGAACCGATCTAGAAACATGGTCAGGGGTACACGTATCAGCGAATTAAAGTTATGGACAGTCTGTTATATGCCCACAACAGGTTTAAAATAGAAAACTACTTGTTGCAATAATTTGATAGCTTTGTTATGACTTCAGGATATATACTCAAACATGTCGGATTATGCATGCATGCTGCATTAAACTTACCAATATAATTGTTGCTAATTATGGCTAATCTCCAGTGGCGCCACCACATAGGTCGCGGCAAGTAATTATGTGACTTATCATGACCTGCCAAACATATTTTTAATTTTTAATATCTTCGTTACATTTAATATATTCGGGTTTTCAACCTGCTAAGTGACGGCCATGACCATTGACCATGCTCATGCAACCGGCTGAAATTTCTAGTCTTGCTCTCTGTATTCGCTTTAATCTGGCTATTTATTAATTCTACATTATTTTTATTTTATTATTATTTCTATTTTTTTTTACCCGAGGTACCTAGGATCCCTCGGGATTTAAAAAAAATTATGCTTGGAGCTGTTATTCAATGTCAAGAAATTCAGGCCTCGTCCTCCGCAACAACATTAAAAGGACCACGAAAAGCGATGGCATTGTAGCGCTGAATGCAGATGGAAATGTGCTGGAAGAGAAAAGTCGTTTCTATTTTATTTCTATTATTATTTTTACATCTCTGAACTGTAACTTGGTGCGGTGTGTCACCTTGTTTGTCTTTGAAATTAAACGAATATACTACATTTACATGTATGCCGTATGCCTATTGTAAATGACATTGCTTCATCAAGAATTTTCCAGACATTGGACCATAACCTTCAAGTGACCAACTTGGGTACCAGAGGACCCCAGCAACGTTTCAGCTAGTGCCACTTTTTTGATAGTCAATATTTTTAAACGACGTTATATGAATTTGTAGCCTACATCGCTCACTGTTTAAGGCTAGGCCTATGTCTAATGAAATCCGGTTTAACTTCCACGGTTAATTTTTAAATGTGAAATATCTGGTGGGGTCCCGACCCGAGGTTTACAATGCTTTTTTATGGAAGCGAACGCTACTTTATGAAAAGATATTATGACAGCGAATTTAGCGAAACTTGGTCCAGTGCGATTTGGTGCAAACAATGCAATTATAGGCCCACAGAAAATTGCGGAATATAGACTGACGTTGAAAAATACGATAGCACGAATAAAGACCATGCACGGGACACGATTTCAGGCATCGGGAAGTACCGGTAGATGAGATTTTACGACAAAAAACCGTGGTATTGATCCGAGTGCTGGCTTCGTCGAGTGGGACAATAGATTTTCTCGGACATAATCTTTGAAGATTCAATCAATCAATCAGTTTTTTTATTGGTCCGTATGTATCAAGCACACTAAGACATACGGCAGGAAAATAGTTACATAGCCTAAAGCATAACAAGTATCACAAATTAATCAGGCAATAATCTAGGTGAGAACCAATTAGTTAACGCAAATTATATAAACCTTTGGCCTAGATTGGGAATACCCCCAGGAATATATAAGAAGAGATTATTTAAACTCAGTGACTATAGGATTGAGTGATACCATTGTGAACAGTTAGCCCTAAACCTGGAGTGCGTTAAAGAGAGCTCTAAAGTACAGAATTAGGACACAAATGGAAACCCGAAGGGAGGGAATGCCGCTAAGTAGGGTCCCCAAGTACCGGGTAGCTATGAAGACTTTTAATTAATACACACCACAAATTGATGAAAAAATGAACCAAAAGCAACAGCAGATGAAACAATTAAGACACACTGAAAAAATCAACACACAAAGTAGAAGGAACCCTGAAGATTGTTCACCAGGACGCAAATCTGAAAATCCGCTACAAGATTTTGCAAGAGGCGGGGCCTAGAAGTGTCAATTATATAAAAGCTTATTTAATTGTGCACAGCAGTAGACTTGGACGGTTTTATTTAATGGTTAAAATGTTAATTAGCCTTCTTCTCGTCGCCTCCTTACAACTATAACTTATGCACTTTAAATGCCTTCCTATTGAATAATTAAAAGGTGCATGGGCCTACGTTCTCCAAATCCAAAAATTTATGGCACTTGTTTTGTAATCAACTGGTCACATTGCAGGTCACCACAAATCATTTATCCTCTATACATTGTATATATATATATATATATATATATATATATATATATATATATATATATAGAGAGAGAGAGAGAGAGAGAGAGAGAGAGAGAGAGAGAGAGAGAGAGACAGAGACAGAGACAGAGACAGAGACAGAGACAGACAGAGACAGAGAGAATGGAAGCCGTCAAGCATACCAATACTGAGCTGAACTCCCTAAAGTACGCTTACATCTCTGCATTATGTAAAATTTAGGCTACATAATCACTCATACATGATTGTAGTAGACTATAGCGTTGAATCGAAACAGCAATTCTTGTATAAACACAACACTAGAGACTTTTGTTAAACGAGGATATGCGATCATTTTTAATGGGGCGCGGTGGTGTAGTGGGTATACGTTCGTTGCCTTGCAGCAGGAGGGTTGCAGGTTCGAATACACCTTAAGCCACTTTGTAGGAACCTTGCGCAAGTAGGCTACTCAACTCGCAATTGCTCATCGCTTCGGCGTGAAACTCCTATACAGTGTCCGCGCTGTAGTCGAAAGCGCTTCTGAATAGAAATCTTGAAGGAACGCTATAGCAATTGCACATACAAACAAAACAAACAAAATTTATGCAGAAAGGCATGCACCAAGACTGGTATACCGAAACGCTGCAGTGGTAAGATTCTTTTGTGTATATAGTATAGGCCCTACAATCGTATACATGTATGTGTTTCAGCAAATACCAGAACTGATTTGTTTCTCAATGGACCGCTATCAACTAGGTTTATGGAACTGTATTATCCTCAAGGGAGATGTATACACTATAATACAGCCGGTGAAATTATCTGTTTTTATAATCCTGTTTTCGTGTTATTGTTTTTATTATCGCTGTTTGGTCAAATATAGATTGATGCAATATTTATATCACCTCTGGATTATTGCATACTTGCATGCATACGTTCATTCAGACATACAAACATACATACACACTGGCATGCATGTATAATATTTATATACATACACAATTACACACACACATTTAGACAAGCATACACACATGTGCAATGTGCATACATGGATGCATACATACATGCATCATACATGCATGCATGCATGCATACATACATACATACATACATACATACATACATACATACATACACACACATACATACATACATACATACATACATACATACATACATACATACATACATACATACATACATACATACATACATGTACATACATACATACATACATACATACATACATACATACATACATACATACATACATACATACATACATGTACATACATACATACATACATACATACATACATACATACATACATGCATACATACATACATACATACATACATACATACATACATACATACATACATACTTGCATTTGTGGGGCACGGTGGTGTAGTGGCGAGCTCGGTGCCTTGAATTCGGAGGGTTCAGGTTTGAATCCACCTCAAGCCGCCGTGTAGGGACCTTGAGCAAGTCCTTCACTCACAATTGCTCGTGCGCTTCGGCATGAAACTCTAATGCACTGTCCGCACTGTTGTGAGTAGAGAGCTTGACGGGGCTCTATGGCACAAACGAGAGAAAAACACAAACATACGGACAAGCACCGAAAGTCAGATATCAATTAGAGGGACTAATCTCATTATGTGGATCGATGTACAAAAATAATTACTGTACAATTCGATTCTCTACTACTGTACTACCTGTATACCTTCTGTACGAACTCTGTTATCAGGGTTTAAAGTGGGTGGGAACGCGTTGGAACGGCGTTCCCACTGCCCTCGAAATTCTTGGCTTGCGTTCCCACTGCTCATCGTGATGGAACTCTAAACACCTGCATTTGAATAAAATTCTTCATCAGCGTTCCCACTGCTCACCCAAACTACTTTGACCATGCACTGTCTGTTATGCTTGTACATGTACCTTGTATATGTACGTGTATACACGGACACAAGAGTACATACACTACACGCACACTGTCACGGAGGAGACCAGAGGCTGATCGTGGTCTCGTACATGATACTTTTGCTTGATTTAACTTTTCGCTCAATTCTTATTCAGCACTCGTACAGCCGAGTGCAGTTGTCCCTCGAGGGGGTGGGAAGTGGTGGGGGAGTGAAGGGGAAGTGGCCCTTATCAGCAGCTGTTGATTGGCCTCCTATGCAGTAATCACGCCTCCTTGTCTGCCTCCGGGCCATCACCTAAGTAAACGCATTAAAGCAAGTGCCGGCATTTAAGAGCTGCTGCTGCTGCTGCTGCTGCTGGTGCTGACATCGTCGTCTGGAAACGTAGAGGAGGTGAAGACTGGAGAAGCCATCCATCCATGGGAAGGAAGGACCATCCTCTGGCTGCTGCAGCATCGCAAAATTGGATATCCGCTTCGAGATCGTGTAATCGTAATTGGCGTTGACTTGGTGGATTCTGGCTGCACCCCCTACCCTCCCTCACCCACCCTCCCCCACCCAGTGGATGCTTTCTGTGTCCAGCGGCGGCATCCTTCGAACGACGCCTGCGATCTGTACAACGCCTCCTCAAAGAATCAATACCAGCGCAAGTTATACAACGGATAACCACCCTCCTAATGCGTGTATATATATATATGTGTGAGTATATACTTTCATATATATATACACATATATATATATGCAAGTGTATGCATATATATATATTTATATCTGTATGTATATATATATATATACAGATAGGGTATGGGCATCCCGTGTGCAACGCTGCGAGCAGACCGCAAGCGAGACAGATGGCGTAATCGACTAAATTGAACGGATCACGTGACATCGACCACGCGGCGCTGTGATTGGTGGCCGCCATTTATGTCCTAAATTGGTAACGAATTCAACCGTGCATTCGTCTCATCTTTGCTCGTTGAGTCCTGTATGAGGGGTATGAGGGGGTGATGGGGGAGGACGGCATTGTAAGGCCCGAGGCAGAGCCAGGCCGAAATCTCGTGAGATTTGGACGCTTTTGTGTGCTGCCAATCCCGTGTTTGGCGACTGCGGAAACGTGTTTCCGTGCGAGACATCAGCCACAGATCAGGCATGGTTGGAATGAGCCGCTCGCCAACGTGCGTCACCAGTGGGTGGCTGTGATCGATTCCTAAGAAATCAATATTTGACCCTTTCGCTCACGTATTTCTCAATGCGCTTTATCGAATCATCCCGACATCTAGTGGATTGTGCTGAGCTTCGCGGGAATTACACGATAATAGCAAGAGATAGCGGATAATGGGATCGATCGGCGCTCAGCCTTAGTTTGCAAAAATGGCCGCGTTTGTAAAATGGCCGCGATTTCAACATGGCCGCGATTGCAAAATGACCGCGATTGGTGATGTCAGATAGCAAAGCAAATTCCTCGATTCTTTGACGACACTTTCGCATATTAAATTTTCTCGGACGATAGACTTTCTGGTCCAAATTTTAAAATAATTCAATTTATTTATTCATTTTTATTCATAGTTTTTCCGGTGTAATTCACGGTAATTTTTATTTGAAACCATGCTAAAGAGGAAAGAGGCCCGAGTGAGCGTTTCAAGCCAACCAACCTTACAGTCGTGGACGAAATCTATTCCAATAATGTCTAATTTGCTGAATGTCTCTATTCTGAGATAGTATACTTTATCCAGCTTTGCGGTAAGAACGTTTGAACTGTGTGATTGACGTGCTTGCTCTGATTCGGTTGTTATGCTACCACTTAAGTGATCCTCTGTGCGCTGTCACTGCTGTGAATCAGTCTAAAAATTATTTGAAACTACCTTTAATATAGAGTTGACTGCAGGGCATCGCAATTTGCGAAGTCATGTGTCGCAAGTTGCAGGACTGCAGGGCCCACGATTCCTCATGCATACCGCGGAAGGTCAACCGCTATGTCGGGAATAGTTCTGTCTGGAGTAGGCTTTACGCCTGGATTAGTCTATGCCTGGTCATATGCAATTATGCATACGAGCCCAGGTCATCCGCTAATGGAGCTTGTGTTATATATAGACGAAGATGTATCGATGCGCGGAGACAAGATAGGTTTAGCCTACTGCATGATGGTGGAGGAAATGACTGCTCTTGCACTTTTTACTCCTACTAAACTAAGTATAAGGGCGCAAACTAAGCCGAAATAAGATCTGTTATGGAATTTGAAAAGAAAAGAACTTGGTATATAGTTGGTAAAATCCGTAATGAGTTTCGCATGGATAAAATAAAGACCTGACAACTATAAATATGGCATACATGTTACTTACTAAATTTTATATCTATCTGCGAGTTAACGTATAGGGGCCTATACCAAGCAGTCACATGATTGTCCTAATTGTAATAATGGCAGAACAAGCAGTGAGATTAGATTAATGGGGGATGCCACTTTCAGATGTATATCTCAAAAATAATCCAATCTGAAAAGTTCTTGAAACTAATTTCAGCTTTTCCTTCTTTAGTCATTTCAGCTAATGGTCCTCTTAATATGCTAATGCCGTTCTCCCATGCATGCAGGTGGATACTAAAACCCTACTCTCGCCTTATACCTACCTGTCAATGCGAAGAAGGGCTATACACAATCGTATTCCATTGAGAACTTCTGACTGCTCCTCAAAAAGAGTTTCCTACTAGGTATCCAGCCCCCCACAACTCGCGAATTTCTGGCGGTGCTCTAAAAATCACCTAAATTGTCCAAACACCGACCAGTTTGCTTGACTTCTATATGCATTAGAATTGTGGAGTAATACATCATCCTCGTTGGCTTCATGTAGCTTTATAGATGTCTATGTCGGCAGACTTTGCGCGGCTAGAAAATAAATTATCTGAGTTGCTCTTCACGAAGAGTTTCCTATATACTATGTATCCAATCCCACTACTCTCGATTTTCTGGCGGCGCTCTAAAATCCCATAATCTGGTCAAACACCGACAAGTTTACTTGACTTTTAAATGCATTGGAATCGTGCCTCGTTGGAGCATTTTCGCTGGCTATGTCGACAGACTTTTCGCGGCCAGAAAATACATGAGTTGCTCCTCAAGATTAGTTTATTATTATAGGTAGATCTTTACAACCCAACTACACTCGCGATTTTCTGGCAGCGCTCACAAAATCACCCAAGCAGCGACCAGTTTGCTTGACTTTTAAATGCATTAGAGTCGCGGCTCATTGCAGCATTCTCGATTACAATTTCGGCAGAGTTTGTGCGGCCAGAGAAAAATATCTGAATTGTTCCTCAAGAAGAGTTTTCTATTACGTATCCAATCCCACTACTCGAGATTTTATGGCGGTGCTCGAGAAATCACCCAACCACCGATCAATTTAAATGCACCAGAGTTGTGCTTCTGTTAATTGAACACTCCGTTTCCCAATGTAGTCGTATGGGAATACCAGCGTAGAACAGGGGCGGATCCAGGGGGCAATCCGGCCATGGCCCCCATTTAAAAATTGCATGGGACGTGGCCCCCATTTGGTTTCATGAAGCCATTAAATAAATGTAGCGGGAGAGAAAAACAGGACATCAGGCCCCCCATTAAAAATATCGTATGGGACGTGGCCCCCTATTCGATTTAGCGGTTGAAATGATGGTATCCTCTTTTCCCGGAAAATTGGTCGATGGCTAAAAAAAAGAAAAAAGGTCATGAACTTTTTTGGCGGAAGAATTGGTATCTTTTCCCCGGAAAATTGGTCGATGACTAAAAAAGGTCATCAACTTTTTTGGCGGCGAAAATCCACCAAATATTTCCTCTGTTCCACGAAAATTTTGGCCCCCCCTTCGAAACGTTCTGGATCCGCCACTGGCGTAGAACCTTAGCAGATCGGCGGGCCGCACATGGAACACATAACCTCGTCACGGGTCGGCGGCATTTTGCTATTGTAAATGCATTGTTAAACACTATAGCATGTTAATTTACACAAGGATTGCGCCTATTGTCTGTATTTTAAACTTGAAGCTCTAAAACGATACAGTCTATGTTGCGAAACATCGATAAATAATTGGATCGCTCGATAGGTCTATAATAATGACAAGTTTATGATCCGCCCGTTTGGCTCGCTAGGAGACCTACAAGGCTACAAACACTAGGATTATTGTAACGTCACTCTGATTATGATATTATATACTATTGAAGGTCATTTTTGAGAATGTAAAGCTGGGTCTGTTGTGACGTCACTTCGATTATGATTCTGATTATAATTATGCAGACTGAGAATATGAACAAAGTCTATTGTCATATCAAAGTCATATTACTTCGATTATGAAACCAATCTACTATATTGTGACGTCACTTCGATTATGATGCAGATCTACTATCATAAAAGTTCATATTGAGAATATAAAACTATAGGCCTATTATGCAATGTTATTCAAGTTAACTAAAACTAAAACTGAATTGAAGTTAACTGAAAAGTTCCATTTGAGTTAACTGAGACTAAAACTAAAACTGAAAAGTTCTGAAAACTGAAACTAAAACGAAACTGAAAAGTTCAAAACTTAAACTAAAACTAAACTTGAAAGTTGAAAACTGAATTAATTTTTGCGTGGCGCACAAACCAAATTGCAGAAATGTTTGCAACTGTTAGCAGCGCACGGTCTGAATGGCACAGATGTTTGACTGAGCAATAGCTGCAATATGTGGCAAGCAAACATCCGGTCTAACCCTTTCTCTATGGGCTTTCTCTATAGCGGTCAGTCTATTGTAAAATGCGGTCAACCATAAAGATCGCTCTGGGCCTGTGGCCAGGGACAAGATAGTGATGTGTATAATTAATGAATTTGATAACAATGCGTCAGTTAAACAGTCTGGCATTGATTAGTTATTGTTACGGATGGCTGGGCACCGCTGACCACGGGGCGGCCAAAGTTAGTTACAGGCGTATTTGAAACATGATCGGTGTAGGGGAAGAGTATGAATATTTGAACTTCAGCCTGTATAGATACATCATACACAGGCCTACGGATCACAGACACATGTCTATATAGGCTATATGCAAGGTTCTTTCAATGCATGATCTTGATATAACTTGTATGCATAGCCTACCTATGAGGATTCAATGACCAGCATATAATTAAGTTTGAAATCAGTTTGATGTTTGACACCTCAATGGACTTGTTCATGGTAGGCTATAGGACACAGGCTAGATACATCAAGCATGTTATTGATCAAGATGTTTATAGATAGGGCAAATGAAGATGGAAATAGACGACGTGTCTGTTGGTTGTGATGACAGTGATGATGGAATGGGCTAATTAATTCCATGAGACACAGACATGGACACAAAAAATGCTGAACTAGATCAAATGTCTGTTGGTCTTCAAAATTCTATGCTAAGAATTTTCGGTGCAATCTATTATGACTTTCTTACTAATTTTGTCGTATAGTTTTGGCACAGAGTTTTTGTAATTAGTATTTAAAACACTTTTCCAAGCCAAGTATTTTATACTTGTAGCCTACTTTTAATACTTTTGTAATAAAGTGTTTTTACCTGTATTTTAAATATTTTTGTGATCGAGTATTAATTATACTTATACTCAAAATAATTTTTAAAAGTATTTTCCCTATGACTGACCCTATACACAGAATTCAGCAGTACAGACAGAATTGCTATTAGTAAGCTTGATTTAAGTTTCTGCGCCAGCATTGCAGGCAAATGTTGAAAAAAGTTTTCAGTTTGTGAGGTTTCAGTGCTCTGAAATTAAATTGGATTAGTGTTGCTTTAGAGCAGTGGTTCCCAACCTTTTTTGACTTGAGGGCCACTTTTTCTAAGTTGGAGGACACGAGGGCCACTTTTTCTTAGTTGAAGGACATCAGAGGGCCACAAGGCTAAAATTGTATTAACTAAAAGCACATAAAATTGTTATAATTGATTCAAAATATAATGTTTTATGTTATTTATCGACGTTAAAATAAAACAATTTGTAATAGAAAATAATAATGTGTTCTATCCTGTTCAAATTGTTAATTTTTCATATATTTTTGATAATTCTTTGAAAGATGAGGGCCATTTTCTGAAGCCTGGCGGGCCATTTTTTGAGGCCTGGCGGGCCACTTTTGGCCCGCGGGCCACGGGTTGGGAACCGCTGCTTTAGAGCGATGAGTGCTCTTGAAGCTGAATATGTAGTGGAGTGCTTCAAACTGCAGCTCAATTACATGAAAACATGAATTTAGCTAAATCTATTGCTCTTGCTAATAAAAATGAACGTCAGTAATAAAAAATTCAATTCCTTCTGTTGAAGGTTTACAAAAACTTAATTAAAACTGAAAAGTTATGAAAACTGAAACTAAAACTAAAACTGAAAAGATTTGAAAACTTAAACTAAAACTAAACTGAAAAGTTAAAACAAAACTAAAACTAAAACTGAAACGGAAAAATAAATTGAAACTTAAATAACACTGCTATTATGACGTCACTTCGATTATGATGCAGATATACTATATTATATAACTTAAGTTCATATTGAGAGTACAAACAGGGCCCATTGTGACGTCACTTCAATTGTGATACATAGCAACATATATAGAAGTTCATATTGAGAATATGAAACTATAGGCCTTTTTGACGTCCCCTGGACTATGATAAAATCTACAATAATACATGTAGAAGTGCATTTGGAGAGTTTAGACCTAGGCATATAGTAACGTACGTCATTACACAGTTCTACTATTGTATAAGCTCAATATGAGAATTTAAAAAACTAAATTATGTATAAAGACGTCACTTCGATTATGATGCAAATCTACCATTATACAAGTTCATTTTGTGAATACAAAACTAGGTCCATTGTGCATGACGTCATTTCGATTATGATGCAGGTTTACAATGATAGAAGTTCATTTTGAGAATATAGACGGTGTATTGTGACGTCACTTCGATTATGCTACAGATCTACTATTATAGAAGCTTATTTAATTTAATATGGAATGACCTACTGCTTGATTCTGACTTCTCTGAATCTACCTTTAATACCTTCCTCCTGTTACCTAATTCGTAGTATATAATCTTCTCAGAAGCTTGGTACCTAAAATAGTCCCCAATGGACATCATATACCTACACCTTTTATTGTTTCTTGTTCTGATGTTTCCTCCCACTTTATTGCACACCTGTGCAACTTGTCTTTTACTGAACGATGTTCCCGTCATGCTTCAAGTCTGCTTTAGTTAGTAGTTACACCTTTGCTTTAAAAATCTGACATAGATTCCAACAATCTGTCTAACTTCAGACCTACATGTATCTCGAACCTAAACAACATTTCCAAGATCCATGAACATCTTTTTCTTACTCGCATCAAGAAACACATCACTTCCTCTCCCAACTTCAGTCTTTTTCAGTCAGCTTATCGTGAAGGCTATTCCACTGAGACTGCCCTTACATCCACGCTGGACAACTTCTTTTCGTCTATTGACAATGGAAAAGCCTGCCTTTCTGTATGTCTTGACCTCAGTGCAGCTTTCGATACCGTATAGGCCTATCATCAACTACTTCTTTCAAGACTCGCCAAAAGCGTCGGTGTCTCTGGTTAAACTGGTTAGCGTCGTATCTGGGTGACCGGAATCAGCTGATGGGCATCGGTACCACTCGGTCTGAACCCACTGTTTGCACTGCTGGAGTTCCAAAGGGATCTGTCCTTGGTCCTCTATTATTTACAGTCTTCACAATTAGTCGCATGCATGTAGCTAATCATTTTGGTGTCCAATTAGACATTTACAGTATGCGGACGACACTCAGCTCCATATTGCTCTGTCACACACTGATCAGTCTGGTAAACTTAAACTTGAGGAGTGCTTTTCATCTTTGTATGCCTGATTCTCTTTTAACGGTTTGGCTATAAACCCAGACAAATCTGAGGCAATTTTGTTCGGGCCACGCCAAAGCCTGCGTTCTTTTCCTTCACTTTCCAGCATCGACCTCGCAGGCTCTGCGGTACCAATATCAGGTTCTGTCAAAACACTTGGGGTTACCCTGGACAGTATGCTTAATTTTTTGATGCATGTAACTAACCTTTGTAGATCTTGCTTTTATCACATCATGGCAATACGCCACATTAGGTCGGCTCTGACTAAGGATATGTTGAAGACTTTAGCCTGTTCCCTTGTCTCCTCTCGCCTTGATTATGCTAATTTTTTGCGATTTTTGTTGGCATTTCAGACTATTTCTATTCTATTCTATTTTGGGATTTATAAAGCGCCTCTCACAGTACAACCTAATCAGAGGCGCTCCCAGTGCGAAGAACTCCTGGAAAAAGAAAAGTCTTAAGACAACGGGCAGAAAAAGTAAAACCTCCAGATAAAATCTGGGAACGAATAGGCCTAATAGGAGGAACGCCATTCCACAGTAAAGGGCAGACAGAGGCAAAGGCGCGATGTTGGGCTGTGGCAGTCCGAGATCGTGGTACAAGAAGATCGTGACGGTCTAAAGAGCGGAGAGGACGTCCAACGGTAGCAGAGAAAGGCTTCCTAATAAGATCACAAAGGTAGCGAGGCGCTTGACCCAAAAACATCTTATAGGTAAGAAAAAGAATTTTATATTGAATCCGGGCAGTCAAAGACTATGAGCTAAATTGGCTTCAACACACCCAAAACTTCTTAACTCGGGTTGTGCTGCGAGTCCCACTAAGATCAAGTTCTTCAGTTTTACTTCAACAGCTGCATTGGCTTCCTGTCGAGTTCAGGATTATATTTAAATTGGCCTGTTTAACCTACAAATCCCTCTCTACCGGAACACTTCCCTACCTTCAGTCACTGCTTACTCCTTACATTCCTTCTCGTTACCTGCAATTATCAAGCATGGGTCTTTTAGCTGATCCTCGATGCAGAACTGTTATGGGCTCGCGTGCATTCCATGCCTCTGCTCCCAAGGAATGGAATCTATACTTCCACTCTCTCTTCGTTGCTCAAATTCACTCCCTACCTTCAAAAAAGAGCTCAAAACTTACTATTTCTCATTGGCTTTTAAGTATACTTGGCTATCTAATTGCATCTTCCTCTGGTGGCTGACTATCCGCGCCTCAGATTCACATTTCGATGTGACCTTGCGCGCGTAGGAAATTTATATAATAATAATGATAATAGGCTAATAATAATAATAATTTGAGAATATTAAAATAGGCCTATAATGTGGCGTCACTTCGATTGTGATACAAATCTACTATTACAGAAGTTCATTTTTAGAATACATAACTCGGTCTATTGCGACGTCACGGATTATCATACAAATCTACTATATATCGTATTATTATAAGTTCACGTTTATAGAACAAAACTAGTCCTAATGTACATAGGCGGAGACCTGGTCCGAACTTTGGGGGGGACGGACGAGCGGCCGAATGACGATCGCCGAGGCACGAAGCGCCTAGCAGGGGAGGGTTTGGGCAGGGGGTTATGCCCCCAAACTTCGAAAAATTTCGATTTTCAGCACTTCAATGGTAGCATTTCAGGTAGTCATATTAGCAAATTTCCTCGTCATTCTGGTGCTTATAGTCTTTGTTTAAGACTTCAAAAGTGCTCCCCTTCATGTCGAAATGATTTTAATTAAAAAATGTTTAGTAACGTTAAAAGAGGTGTGTAAGAGACATCTCCAATTGGAATTCTCCGTTAAAAAATAATAGTTAACTTGTCTGATGATATAAGTTTAGTATAGTTAAAAGAGGTGTGTAAGAGACATCCAATGGGAATTCTCTTAATTATGGATGGATCCGATTTGACCAGGGTGTATGACAACAGAGGCCGTTACCCTGGACAGAAATTTGCTCGGCATATTACAGCACTTAAGAGCAAGGTACTGAACCAGTTTATTAATTAATTAATTAACTTGTTTGATGACAATAGTTTAGTAAAGTTAAAAGAGGTGTGTAAGTGACATCCAATAGGAATTCTCCGTTAAAAAACAATAGTTAATTTGCTTGATGATAATAGTTTAGTAAAGTTAAAAGAGGTGTGTAAGAGACATATCCAATTGGAATTCTGTGTTTAAAAAGATAAAAGTTAACTTGTTTGATGATAAAAGTCTAGTAAATTTAAAAGAGGTGTGTAAGAAACATCTCAAATTGGAATTCTCTATTTACAAAAATAGCTAATTTGTTTGATGATAATATTTAGTAAAGTTAAAAGAGGTGTGTAAGAGACGTCTCCAATTGTAATTCTCTGTTTAAAAATAATTGTTAACTTGTCTGATGATATAAGTTTAGTAAAATTAAAAGATGTGTGTAAGAGACATCTCCAATTGGAATTCTTGTTTGATGATAATAGTTTAGTAAAGTTAAAAGAGGTGTGAAAGAAACATCTCCAATTGGAATTCTCTGTTTAAAAAAGATAGTTAACTTGTCTGATGATAATAGTTTAGTAAAGTTAAAAGAGGTGTGTTATAAACATCTCCAATTAGAATTCTCTGTTTTAAAATTATAGCTAACTTGTCTGATGATATAAGTTTAGTAAAGTTAAAAGAGGTGTGTAAGAGACATCTCCAATTGGAATTCTATGTTTAAAAATAATAGTTAACTTCTCTAATGATATAAGTTTAGTAGAGTTAAAAGAGGTGTGTAAGAGAGATCCTATGGGAATTCCCTTAATTATGGATGGATACGATTCGACCAGGGTGTATGACAACAGAGGCCGTTACCCTGGACAGAAATTTGCTCGGCATATTACAGCACTTAAGAGCAAGGTACTGAACCAGTTTTTTAATTAATTAATTAACTTGTTTTATGATAATAGTTTAGTAAAGTTAAAAGAGGTGTGTAAGTGACATCAATTTGGAATTCCCCGTAAAAAAAGTTAATTTTTTTGATGATAATGGTTTAGTAAAGTTAAAGGAGGTGTGTAAGAGACATCTCCAATTGGAATTCTGTGTTTAAAAAGATAATAGTTAACTTGTTTGATGATAATAGTTTAGCAATTATATTTTATTTAACTTGGGATTTTAAATCGTACGTTTTTATTACCCATTGTTAATCCGATGTATATCAACGATGTTCTATGTCGCATTGTTCGTTTTCAAGAGGAGTAATAAACAAAATACTTACATACTAACTTATTTACTTTCCATATTATTCCCAATGTCCAACTGGAGGTTGATTCGAGCCTGAAGGAAACCTGTAGGGAATGTAGCAGAAGCCTTATTATGGCGCTGTGGCGTTTTATATTATTATTAATCAGAAGTTTAACAACATCTTATAGCTACAAAGGCTGCAGACGTCTTTAAAGATTTTTAACAGTGCATTCTACTTTTTCTCCTCGCATTTTTTAAGTAGTATGATTGATATTATCATTCTTTATACACGCAAGCAGGATATGCTCAGTTGTTTCAGGCAATTGGCATTTAGAACACAGGTCTGTTGTGCTTTTACCTAACACTTTCAGCCATGTGTTATTAAGGACATGCCCCATCATAAGTCGGGTAATTTGAACTTCTCTTTTCCTGATGGAGTCCATAAATTTTATATCAGTTGTGACGTTGGGTGTTGGCGAGGTTTTTATAATAACTGGTAATACGTTAAAATAGGTATTTTATCTACACAGTATAATGTTCGCAAACTATTCAACGTGGGACTAAATAACTTTTGGTTAGAGCCTGGATTGCCAGGGAATTCACATCATTAGAAATATGAACTTCATCTGCTAAAGTTTTCTGTCTCTAGAACTCTACTGACGTGTTTGTGTACATGCCCTCACGCTTAAACTTTGGGGGGGACAAATGCATGGGCCGTCCCCCCCAACGCCTCCATTGGGGGGGACCGTCCCCCCTGTCCCCCCCTAGGTCTCCGCCCGTGCTAATGTAAC
>OX457038.1:31504067-31521567 GCA_949752735.1 Lumbricus terrestris | reverse complement strand
TGAAAACTCAAATTGCGAGTCGTGCATAAAATGCGCATTTTATTCATGCAGATTATTTTTTAAACTATCCCTGCCGCCTATATGCACTGCATCGATTTAGACGGCGTGTCATTATCCCCCCTCCTTTCTCTTATCACTCTCTGTTTCTGCATGTCTGTCTGTCTGTCTCTGTCTGTCTGTCTGTCTCTCTGTCTGTCTGTCTGTCTCTGTCTCTCTGTCTCTGTCTCTCTCTGTCTGCCTCTTTGTCTGCCTCTTTGTCTGTTTCTCTCTCGCTCACTCTCTTTCTCCCCCACTGCATGACTTTGCTGCAGCCTCCTGAGATGACTGCATGCTTGGTGTTTATGTGCGAAGCGTAAATGGCAGATGGTCGATTTCTTTTCGACTCCACAGAGAGAGATATAAAGCATTTCTCTCTCTCTTATGAAACATTGAAAACCTGCGATTCGTTTCTGCGCTCAACCAGCACGCATATCTCAGAAGTATAATTAATTATTATAGGCCTACATTGTATACACATGTATGTCTATACATACATCATGTATGCCTATACATACAGCAGACCATATACAAATAGGCCACACATCCGTGTGCTTGCATAAGCATATGAGTTATGCATATTTATTGCATATGCATGTGGCAAGCCCACTCGGAGCCCGTGTGGCAAGCCCACTCGGAGCCCATGTGGCAAGCTCACTCGGAGCCCGTGTGGCAAGCCCTCTAGCAGCCCGTGTGGCAAGCCCTCTAGCAGCCCGTGTGGCAAGCCCATGCATGTGGCAAGCCCACTCGGGCGCCCGTGTGAGTTCAACTATACGCTTCCATATTGCCCAAGCGCGTTCCATCTAATGTCCAGGCATGAATGTGTTGGTAGGAAAAGAACGGGCAAATGGGAATTTGACACCACCTCCTCTTCCACTGATGCCCTCCTCCTGCGCACTGCAGCCCACCGCAGCACAGCGCATGAGTCGAAGTCAAGGTCCTTTCCATGTATTATATATGCACGCACACATAGATCTCCTGGTCCTGCGATGCCCTTCAAAAACCATATCCGTATTCCGATGGCGGAAATAGGTGACGTGACCAGGTGCAGCAGCGGTTAAATAAACGACCACCTGTTCACACATATATGTACATATATACATATATATTTATATGTACATATATATATAGCGAATTGCCCATCCTATATGGAATTTCCGTCTAATGACTTCTGCATAGAACCATGCAAGCAGTGCCCACGATGTCGATCATGTCGTCGATGACATTCGAGAAGTGTATTAACTGGTCGACTTCGCGAGGCTGCATGCGGGTTCGAATGTCTACAGTCATGGACGCTCTTCAATCTCTTGCCTGTGTGTATACCGCTGTTCGTTTTGGGTGAAGAGACCGCGATTGTTTCAACGGAGGTGTTTCTATATATAGACTATATATATATATATATATGTATATATATATAGGTCTATAGGGATCTATATAGAGGTTCTAGATACAGGGTCTTTGGGATACAGAGTATTTTTGGAATCCTAGGGTTTGAAGATCCAAGGTCTTTTGAATCTATACTTCTATAAGGGTCTTTGGAATCTAGGGTCTTTCAAATTTATTATCTTTTGAATTTATAGTGTCTTTGGAATCTAGGGTCTTTCAAATTTATTATCTTTGGAATCTATATGGTGTTTGAAATCTAGGATTTTTGGAATTTGTGGCTTTTGGTATTTGAAATCTAGGGTCCATGGAATCTAGAGCCTTTGAAATAATAGGGTCTTTGGAAGTTAGGGTGTTTGACGCGGGTGAATGTCTAGCCAAGATAGGTAAAAGTTTCTACCAGATTGAGCATGCATGCAGTAACCCGGCGCATGTGGGGATCAAGTGTAGAGTGGAGCAACTACAGGGAGTGAAGAGACCGAACAAAAACAGAACCTGACATAATATTATAAAGGAGTTATACACACACACACCCGTACCAAACAGTCGCGCGGAACGGTAAAGAGCTCAACATTTCTCACTAGAATTAAGTTCTTGGTGTAATTTTCGGAGACGATGACAATTTGCATTCCTCCGCGCCCCATAAACGACGTCTAATATGAAGAACTATAATTTTTTTTATCGCGAACGTATACCAATGCAATCTGCTGCTACGTATACATAAGACGAATAAGAGTTCAGGTATAATATTGTCTACTTTCTTTCTTGATCTTGTTTTTTCTAGAACGGGGAAAATCTCGAGGAGAGCGTTAGCGCTGAAGAGGCGTGGCGTTACTTCCGAGGATTCTCTCTCGTGAGTAGATTTACACGTAAATCCTAATCTATACCTAGATCTATGTCGACACACGTTCGGCTCATCATCGATGCAGCGTGTGTACATCGTTCGCGACAGAGGTTCGTCATTTGCGGAATTGGCTTTCGCCAGTAGGCTATAGGCCTATACTCTCAAATGCCGAGGCGAATATCTTGTCTGGCTTTGCATGCTGTAGCAGTGGCGGCGCTAGGGGGGGGGGGGGGGTAGGGTGGGCTAAGCCCCCTAAAAAGGCCATCCAGTTTTTCCATGTAAAAATAACATCTTAGCCCCCTCCCCAAATAACCGTAAAGGTACGCACGAGGTTTGGCAGACAGCTTGGCGGTCACGGAAAAGGGCCAATTTTCCAAGATTTCGACCAAATGACTAAAAAAGGTCATCAGAAATTTTGGCGACTGAAAACGGAGAATTTTCGCCGCAAATTCAGCCCCCCCAAACTGAAATCCTGGCGGCGCCACTGTGCTGTAGGCTACAACTACTTGTAGACATTTCAAAGAATCGTCACGACTCACGACCGTCATTTTGAGTTGGTTGCCATATCATAAAGGTGGTTTACTGGTTGACGTATGGAGACAGCAAGTAAGCTCGTGACGCTGACACGCATGCGCAGTGAGTGACCGTCGAAGCGTGAATTCGGTTTTGCATCGTTGGGCTGCATGGTCTCTGGAGTGGCATCGACCGTGACGTATTGTCTCTGCCTATCAAAGACAATGAAAGTCTGCTACTATATATAGAGAGACGGCAGGACATTGCAGCTTATAACTATCAATCCAGGGCGGACCAATCGGTGGGTGCATGGGGGTGTATTAGTTAACAGGAATGGAAAGGAAGGGGGAATAAGAGGAGGAAGGGAGATTAAAGGTCTTGGGGCTACAGCCGCCCCGCAACATGAATTCCTGGCGCCGTTATCACAAAATAGAGTATCCCCGTATTAATTGTATCCCCCAAATTAAAAAGTCGAAAAAACCGCTTTGCAAATTAATTTTCATCGGCTTTGTTTTGGACAATGACACTAGATAATTTGTTTTGCCCTGTTTTTAGAGCACTTAAAACATTTAAAACACTTAAGAACACTCAGAGTCACTAAATAAATTCGAGTTGCCTTTATCTGAGCATTGCCTATAGGACACTTAAAACAATTAGAGTCACTTTAAATTTTGATTAGGCCTACAGCATAAATTTTTTTATTATGCGCATTTTTAAAAAAAGGGGATATACTGGTTTATCCCCCGGATAGAATATCTATAGACCGGTTAATTCCATCCGGGGGGATAGATTAAGTCATCTCCCCGGATAGCTTTCAGGGGGGATACTCCGTTTCGTGTCACCGTCACTGACGACTGCCCGTGATTTTGGACTGGGTATGTTTCACTCGACTGTCGTCATTCATCAGGTCAACAACATCGGTCAGGAACCATGGGTAATGGACGCGTTGACTGCTGCTGTCAACGCTGAACGATTGGGGAGAGCTCGATGGGGTGTGTGGGGAAGAGTGGGTAGCCTTCAGTTTGTCCCATCTGGCTCATAAGTCAGTCGATCGTTGTGAGACTGCCAATCTTCCTCCTGAGGTTCAGGTGCTCCTTCGAAGTGTGCCCCAGTCCATCTCCCCACAGAGGCGAAATCCATCCCTCAGAGAATCTCTTTCTCTGTCTCTCTCCTTTTCAGAGACGGCGTCATCCAATCGATCACTGATTCCGTCGACGACACCTCTTCACATATTCTTCACATATTCTTCACATATTCTTCACATATTCTTCACATATTCTTCACATATTCTTCACATATTCTTCACATATTCTTCACATATTCTTCACATATTCTCCGCACATTCTTCACATATTCTTCACATATTCTTCACATATTCTTCACATATTCTTCACATATTCTTCAGTCGATTTCCATTTTCAGTTTCGATGCAATTTTTTTTAACTGTTCCTCGATTTTAATCAGAAGCAAGACTCGTTCCTCACTCGGTCCCATTGAATATCATGGATTGATCCATCCATAGGATCAGCAAATAAAAGAATTGGCGATCGATGAAGATTGCAAATGACAGCGCAAAGAATTCGATCATTCATTTAGTAAGTTGAGCAGTCAATCTGGCAGTAAGCCAATAAGTCAGTCAATCGATCAGTCAATGAGCCAGTCAGTCCGATATTGAGTAAACACATGCACTGGTTTACACATATAGGATAGGATAGGAACGGACAAGATAGGATAGGACAGGACAGGATAGGATAGAATAGGATAGGATAGAACAGGACAGAACAGTACAGGACAGGATAGGACAGGATAGGATAGGATAGGATAGGATAGAATAGGATAAGATAGGACAGGACAGAACAGGATAGGATAGGACAGGATAGGATAGGACAGGACAGGATAGGACAGGTCAGGATAGGATAGGATAGAATAGGATAGGATAGGATAGGACAGGACAGAACAGGATAGGATAGGATAGGATAGGATAGGATAGGACAGGATAGGATAGAATAGGATAGGATAGGATAGGACAGGATAGGATAGGATAGGATAGGACAGGATAGGATAGAATAGGATAGGATAGGATAGGATAGGATAGGATAGGATAGTAGGATAGGATAGGACAGGACAGGACAGAACAGGATAGGATAGGATAGGATAGGATAGGACAGGATAGGTTAGGACAGGATAGGATAGAATAGGATAGAATAGGACAGGATAGGATAGGATAGGATAGTAGGATAGGATAGGACAGGACAGGACAGAACAGGATAGGATAGGATAGGATAGGATAGGACAGGATAGGATAGAATAGAATAGGATAGGACAGGATAGGATAGGATAGGATAGAATAGGATAGGACAGGACAGGACAGGACAGAACAGAACAGGACAGGACAGGATAGGATAGGATAGGACAGGACAGGACAGAACAGTACAGGACAGGATAGGACAGGATAGGACAGGATAGGATAGGACAGGACATGATAGTATAGGATAGGATAGGATAGGATAGAATATAGGATAGGATAGGACAGGATAGGACATAGGATAGGATAGGCCTACCATGCATATCTATTCATCCATGCTTAGCCAATATTGAGGCACATGTATAGCTGCTTATCAGCCATTTAATGCGCGGATCGTGATGCCAGTCGTTCATCCCACAAAGCTTAGAACACTTTCGTTCAACCAACGATGCCGTATACGCATAAGACGGGTCGCCGTGTGGTTTTGTTTTCTCGATCTGTGCGTCAATCGGATATTAGCATCGTGTAGGGGAAGAGTTTTTTCGATTTCAAGTTCCTATATAGTCTACGCATGCAGCCACAATTCGTTTACTTTAATAAATCAGAAATCATCTTCGATTGTTTGCAAAACTTGTCTGTCTGCGTCGGCACGAGCACGTGCTTTGCACACATAGATCTAATATGAACACGTCGTGCCTGAGATGTGCCACTGAACTGACAATAAGAAGGTTTCTGTTCAACAAGTCAATATGGCAGGAGATGACTGAATAGTGACACGCTGGCACAAAGATCGGAAAGATAGTAACAGCGGCGCCCGCAGGATTTTTTTCTTGTACGCACAGAAATTTTCGATGGAGGGGCGAACAGGGAAAAATTTTCGTTAGGCCGCCGAAAAAACTGATCAACCTAGAATTTCCCCAAAACATACCTTTTCTATCCGCCGAAAAAACTGATGATCTTTTTTTTTAGTCATCAACCTAGAATTTCCCAAAAACATACCTTTTGGGTCATCGCGCTGTACGCACTTACCTATGTGCGTACGTCTGCGGGCGCCGCTGCTGTACGCACTTGCGTAAGTGCGTACGCCTGCGGGCGCCCCTGGATAGTAATCGTAATCGTAAACTCGAAATTTCTAAAGCGCCACTCGAAAGCCAAGCGCGGGGCATCAGCTTGTTCACGAGCGCTGCGATGAGTTAGAAGAGTTGTCCGTGAGAGTAGTCCGTGGTGGTCCGGGTCGAGAAAGATGGGAGTTCGATACCCGCAAGTATGCATCATAAGGGGTTGACTCAGCCTTCCACTCCCTAGGAGTTGACTGTAAAGTGAGCAGTTGGACAGATGGGAGCCTTGCAAGCCGTTATATACCGCTAAAATCGACTCATTGTTAAGGGCATTATCATCGTCTATACTATAATACTATACCAATAATACCATAGAACCTTATTGAATATTTGTCAGTTAGTAACAGGTAAACGAATATTATATAGACCTAGGAGTTATTGAAACCGTGACAAGCACAATAAAAATGTCGGTATTTGTCCTTTTATTTGACTTACCTCTTTTCAGCGTTTCTTCGTATAATTAATTTGCCTTTCTTTCTCCCTTTTGATTTTCTTTCTCCCTTTTGATTTTCTTTTTCCCTTTTGATTTTCTTTTTCCCTTTTGATTTTCTTTTTCCCTTTCGATTTTCTTTCTTCCATTCTGCATATTTATATCCGTCGGCTTTAAAATACTTTCCGTGCTGTCGATTGTACGCAAATGAAATTTCAGGCCATCGAAATTGTTCGTGAAGCTGATGGTGAACTACGTGAGAACTGAACCGCCATGGCCCGGTAAGCAGCAATTTCATTTTTCGTTTATTAAGCCCGCGTGTAAATAACTGGTCGCAAAAGACTCTCGAATTCACATCCTATTGACATAAATATAATTATGGGCAGCATGCTTAAATGGCGAAGGACCGTCTTCTTCCTTTGCATGGTTTCGGCGGAATGCTTTGGTGAACGATCGATTCCAATTTCCACCATGTTGCCCTGATTGTCATCAGTCGAAGAAATTCTTCTGTCTGCAACGCTCTTTGTCTCATATAATAGTATGTTTGCAAGGTGGTCCTGTTTAGATTTTGTTATTATCGCGGGAATTCTATAGCCAATTTCAAACATGATAATCATGGGATAAGAGAAAATGCATTGCTCTCTCTCTCTCTTTCTGCGTCTCTCTCTCTCTCTCTCTCTCTCTCTCTCTCTCTCTCTCTCTCTCTCTCTCTCTCTCTCTCTCTCTCTCTCTCTCTCTGTTTCTGTCTGTCCTGTCTCTCTGTCTATGTCTCTCTCTCTCTCTGTCTCTCTGTTTCTGTCTGTCCTGTCTCTCTGTCTCTGTCTCTCTATCTCTCCTCTCTGTCTCTGTCTCTGTCTCTGTTTCTCTGTCTCTCTCTCTCTGGCTCTGCTCTCTCGCTCTGTCTCTCTCTGTGTCTGTCTGTCTCTGTCTGTCTCTGTCTGTCTGTCTGTCTGTCTGTCTGTCTGTCTGTCTGTCTCTCGATTCTGCAGAAAGTCGAAGCTCAAATTCACCGAAACGAAAGTCAGCGGTCAGACAACCGTTGCTTGTCTGTTTGTTTGTTTGTTTGTATGCGCACTTGTTATAGCGCCCCTTCAAGCCATCTACTCAGAGGCGCTCCCGACTGCAGAGCGGACACTGCATCGGAGTTTCACGCCGAAGCGCTGAGCAATTGCGAGTGAAGGACTTGCCCAAGGTCCCTACGCGGCGAACTGAGGTGGATTCGAACCTCTAACCTTCCGGCTTCAAGGCGACGACGCCACCACTAGACCACCGCGCCCCACAACCCTTGCAATAAGGCCCACGTTGCATACGTACAGTACATGCAGGCCTCTGCTGCATTTCATTAGCGCTGCCTTAAAAGGCATTGTGAATTGACCATAGAGACAACACACTCAAGTTAGAGTCGTCAATTGCCCTCTTCGGCGGTCGGACTTGGGCCTATACCAGAGGTTCTCTGTGGATCCTCATCTTACTGTATGATCCAAAGAAAATCCGGGATAAAACTACATTGAATCGTAAATTTAGATTAGTAGATTGCTTGAAATTTTCGAATAGGCTAATTAGAAACTAGAAAGCATTCAGTGTCAACATTTCATTCATTAAAATTTGTAACAATTTCACATAAATAGGCTAAGCTGGCTTAGGCTTAATTAAATTTTTTAACGATATTCACATGACGATGGCATGGTGTGTCACGAAATTTGGTTGTAGGTTTAGGTGTGTCGCGCGCGAAAAAAGGTTGAGAACTTCTGCTCTAGTTAAGCCATAACATATTTAGAAATTAAGACCTTAAAATTGTAGCGAAATTAAATCAGGTATATTTAATAATAAATGTACAAAATAATTAATTAGCCTATGAGAATCTCAAAGTCTAATTTATCGAAGGTGAAGTAAATTATTTATCAAATCCTTCTGTTATAAAGTGCAACGTATACCTAAGCACATGCAGCGTATAATTTAGGCCCTTTATATGTTATATACTCTAAATTAGTTTAGTGTGCTCACCAGCGCATGCAGATGAGAGGAGCAGACTCGACCGTTTTCTCCTCAGAACGCAGCGGATGGGCCACCTGTATATACCGGACGACTCTCCGCCACTGGCTGTTCTCTGCCAGTGCCAGTCCCAAGCCTGGATAAAGGAGGAGGGCGACACTAATCATCTCTGATATGGCAGTGTAGTTAAACATGTGTAACCCACTTATGGGCTGACTATAGCGCGCTTAGCTACATCGGTAAGAGCGCTGGCCGCGCGTCTGTGTACGCAACTCTGTGAAAGAGAGCGCGCTGGCCGCGGTTCGCTTCCCGAAGGTGGCTATTTCAGAGATTCAAAATCTCGGGCTAGCACGGTCCGTCCACGGGGATCTAAATGGCGTGGCGACACTAATCATCTTTGAAATGGCAGTGTCGTTAAACATGCAATAAGGCCCACGTATAAGAAGCCGACGATAGATTATTAGAGGCTAGAGGCAACAACCGAGTTCACGTACTGAAGAGCTTGCCATTCCCTCCGGTCATTAAGCGTCGATACAGCCTTCGATCAAGTCCATATAGCTTGGAATTACCACAGAGGGACACTAAAAAGAACTTTATTCCAAGAGCCATATACAGGTCTATAAGTGCCTTCTCAACAAGCGCCCGTGTAACCCGTTCAACTTTCCTTCTTTGTAAGTGAGTTGCGGTCTTGTCAACTTGTTTTTTCTCTCGTTAAACGAATAGGTTCTATTTATAGTGTTGCCTGCAGTTGGAATTGTTTCAGAACCTCATGAAGGCTTAGATTAGCTTTGAATTTTATTACATTAAGACTCGCACGTGAACGTCCAGAGAGGCCAAATTGCGTACAATAAGCCATTGTGCATGGGCGGAGACTTAGGGGGACAGGAGGAACGGTCCCCCAATGTTTGTGGTGGGGGCCATCCATGCTTATGTCCTCCCCAATATTTAAGAAATATTCATCATAAAAGCATGGTAAATTTTCACAGTGGTTTACAGTGGTGTTAATACATGCATCCAAGATATTTCAATACCGTTAACATCATAAGAAGATGTCACGATTTCGATCAAACGACAGAAAAGGTCATCGGGTGGCTCGGCAGAGGAAAATAAGATAAGATAAGATAAGAATATTCTTTAATGGACCAATTGCTATCCGCATTTTGGTGTACATGCATGTTATAATAAACAAACATACATCGTTTCTACATCCATTCAATGTTATGTTTTCAAGGAAATTTCGGCCAAATGACTAAAAAAAGAAAAAAAGGACGTCAGAAAATTTGGTCGATGAAAATGAAGAATGTCGTCGGCGACTCAGCCGTCCACCCAAAATGTCGCACTTCGGCGATCGTCCTTCGACCGCTCGTTCGTCCCCCCCCCCCAACTTCTAGACCAATCTCCGCCTATGCCATTGTGTGATGCATATATATTTGCCGAGTCTCAGCAGCGCTCAAAAACGTGGCCATGCACGAAACAGCTGAGAAGTGCGTCTTTGAAAGCTATTGCAAAAATGATAATCACATTAGTGCCATGCACGGACAGTGTGGAAGAGCACTACAGATTGGCGGCGCCGCCACAGAAGCGTCCCTGTATATACGAGTATGCATGGCAGTGGCTCGAAGGGATCGTATACAATTAGTTTATCTCTTTTTTCTGTGTATAAACAAATCGATTCACAACTGTGGATTATTCGCTTTATCAAAACATGTAAATATCCTAAATATTGTGGTTTAAGCAGTTTAATTTGGTTATCAGGCACAAGTCGCACAACGTATGCGTCTACTTATGAACGGGTCCATACGCCATTTTAAAACGTAGGCTAACCCTGCAGTCGTAGCGAATGCCCAATTGTTGTAAAAACGGTTTATTCAATACAATACAATAAAATAGACCATATACTGTAGTTTGATATGCTCACGCGTCTCAAAGTTCAGAATGTTGATGGCGTGGAGTAGCCTAATTGTGAGTGAAGTAGGGCCTAGTAGGCTACTTACTCTATATAGATCATCCCTACATAGCAACCCTTTGAATCGAGTCTCAATATTGGGCAAGTTGTTTACGCACCCAATATTCGAATTGTCACGTTGTGGAAAAATAGCGGGGGTTGGACTATGATCCACTTGAAATTGGGGTGTGAAACACAGATCTTGCTATGGAACTCTAAGAAAGAATGGGGAAGTGGGGGTTTCAACCCAAACCCCCGGCAATTCTCACCTTGGTATACACTTGAAAAGAAAGATCAATCGGTTCCATATGGACCCATGCATGGTATAGCCTAGTTTGCATAAAACTACCGTACCTTTAAGCTTATATAGATAGAGCATGAAATTGGGTCAAATTTCTGTTACCGGTATATATATACAGACTTTAACATAATTATACAAAAAGTACGTTGTGCGACCTGGTGGCCGATCGGTAACGTGCTCGCTTACGGAGCGGGTGGTTGCGGTTCGAATCCGGGTAACGACCTTGGGCAAGTTGTTTACGCACACGTGCCTCTGTCACCAAGCAGTATGATTTGGTACCAGCGTAAGCTGGGAAGTAAACGGCAAGTCCTGTGATACACCTGCTCCGTGTCCAGGACCTTGAGATTTGTCCATTGCCGGTGTCACGAAATAGAGTATCCCCCGTATTAATTGTATCCCCCAAATTAAAAAAAGTCAAAAAACCGCTTCCGCGTATATTTTTTGGGCAAATTAATTTTCATCTCTTTTGTTTTGAACAATGACACTAACACTGTCTAACAGGTATGCTTATTCCTACTAGATAATTTGTTTTGCCCTGTTTTTAGAGCACTTAAAACATTTAAAGCACTTAAGAACACTCAAAGTCACTAAATAAATTCGAGTTGCCTTTATCTGAACATTGCTTAGAACACTTAAAGCAATTAGAGTCACTTTAAATTGTGATTACAGCATAACAAACTTTATGCGCATTTTTCAAAAAAGTGGATAGAGTGGTTTATTCCCCCGGATAGTATAGACCGGTTTATTCCATCCGGGGGATAGATTAATTCATCCCCCGGATAGCTTTCAGGAGGGATCAGGGCTTTTTTTAACGTGCAGCTGTACACAAAATGTGCAGTTCTAAACGGATTTGTGCAGTTGTAGAAGCACTTCTGTACAGTTAAAACTAGTAAAAAATAGGCCATTGTCCTCCGATTGGAGGTAATCTACCATGAAGGATGGGAAAGAAAAGAATGGTTTGTGCAGTTCTAGAAATTCCTTAAAAACAGCCCTGGGAGGGATACTCCGTTTCGTGTCACCGGCTCAAGGGCCAAGAAAAGGAGATGAGCGCCTCACCAACGGGCCTTTGGCCCTCGGATGACTTTACTTTACGTTGTCTAATGCCTGAGCAGCCGTCGTATTCTAAATGTACATATTTCTGCAATACTTATGCACATGCGCGCATACACCTGCATGCATGTATAGGCATATTGCATTTCATTGCAAGGATGCACGCATACATTCATCAATGCACTTATATAGCGCATAATGATTGATGAACTGATGATGACTTCGATCGACTACGTCTTGAAACAAGATACATAAATATTATTGACGCTCTGCATAAGATATCTGACCGGCCTTAAGTGAAGCCAAAGTGTTTTAAACAAAAGATTGTGAGGACCCACCCCCCGGTTACAGAATAGTGTCTGCCTTCACCAGACAAGACGGACTCTGAAGGAACCGGGACAACAACATGTGCAACCGGCGATGAAGCACGCAACTTCTTGAGCAACGGTTGCATCAAAGGATGAGTTACGATACACGTATACTATAGCTAGGAGAGGAGACTTCCTGCAGCATGGTCCGACGACGACGACGACGACGACGACGACGACGACAAACCGGTCGATGGCAGTAGATCCGTTCTCGCAGTAATTCTGATGAATTATACACGTCGTCCGTACCCTATATATATATATGTATATGTTGTACATGTATAAATATATATGTATAAATATATATATGTATATGCTTATGTATATGTATATGCATATGTATATAATTATATATATATATATATGTATACTGTATATGTATACGTTATGTGTATGTGTATTGTTTATGTATATATATATATATATTATATATATATATGTGTATACAACTCTCCAAAGACTGCCTGCAGTGTCTAGCTTCAGCCACCACCAACACACGGCCTACAATTGATCTCGAATGGAGATGACTTACTGCATGCATAGCTTATGCATACTATATTCACATTGATGATATATACATGTATATATATATGTATATGATGACTTACTGCATAGCTTACGCATACTATATTCGCATTGATGATATATATATATATATATATATATATGTATATGATGACTTACTGCATAGCTTACGCATACTATATTCACATTGATGATGTATATATATATATGATTACTTACTGCATATAGCTTGCGCATACTATATTCACATTCTAAAGAAGTCGACTTTGAGCGTGGACTGCGTATACCATGCAGGTCCATGCAAGCTGAGACCATGCGTAGCCTATAGCTTTCGCTGTTGACTTATTTGCCCGGAATTTGTCTCTCATGTACTGGATGATGACGACGGTGTTGATGAATCACAGCAGTCTCTTGTAGGGAATTTAATTACCAGTCTTTCGTTTCATCGTTTACCCATATTATTGATTATGTATAGAACGTTTTAACACATTAGTCCTAAGTTTCTATAGCCTACGCAGGGCCGTTTTAAGGTCGTCGTCAGGCCCGCATTAAGGTAGGTGCTAAGGGTGCTGCAGCACCCGGGCCCGCAGCTTTAGGGGCCCGCATTTTCGGAATTGATGAAATTTCTTTGCAAGAATACTGCAACAATAATGAAAGTTATCGGCGATGAAATTTCGGCAAAGTTCTCTCACACATCCGATTTATTTGCTCCAGCTTGTGAATTGGTTGAAATCGCAGGAACTTATTGTTATTGTAAATTTATCTTTGGGAACAGGGCCGGATTAAGAAACGTGGGGCCCTGTTTGGAAAATGTTTGCGGATCTTCGGCCAAAAATTTTGATGACCTTTTTTAGTCGTTTAGTTGAAATTTGCAGAAAATTTTTTAAAAATCGGAAATTTTTCTCGCATGTGTGGGGCCCTCTAAAGTTTGGGGGCCCTGTTTGGCCGAACATGCTGAACATGCCTTAATCCGGCCCTGTTTGGGAAGTATCAACAGTGATGGGTTAGCCGCTATCTTAAATTAGGCCATGCGGGCTAACTCTTGATTTCTTAAACCTATTATATCTTATCATCTTCTTCTCTAGTTTTCTGTCTCCGAGGCTGACTGAAATGTCCGATGCCTCTTCCTCAAACTTTCCATAGGCCTATCCATTTGTTATTATCCAATCCATCATAAGCTGTCGTGGGCCTCCTCTTGTTCGCTTCCCTTCATTTTTTTCTTCATGACCGTTCTTCGCAGTGAATCTGCCCTCAGCCTGTATCCTACCCACACTGTTAAAAAAAATCGTGGATATTTCCACTAAAGTTGGTGGTCCACAAACAACACCCTAGGGTGGAAATATTTCCACCCTTTAACAAGGGTGGTCCAGTTCCACCCTTGACTTTTGGTGGAAAATTCCACCATGTCTGGGAAGTTTCCACCGCATCTGAAAGGTGGAAAATGCCGTCCCTCTTAGGAAATTTCCATCTTTGCCCAGTGGTGGAAAAAGCCACTCCATCTTTTGGAAATTTACACTTTGACTCAATCGTGGAGAACACCATTAATTCCTTGGAAACTTCCATCCTTGCTCAATCGTGGAGAAAACCAATAATTCTTTGGAAATTTCCATCTTAGCTCAATCGTGGAGAGAACCATTAATTCCTTGGAAATTTCCATCTTAGCTCAATCGTGGAGAAAACCATTAATTCTTTGGAAATTTCCATCTTAGCTCAATCGTGGAGAAAACCATTAATTCTTAGGATATTTCCATCTGGGTTCATTGGTGGAAACTTCCCCTTTGGCTCAATGGTGGAAATTGCCACTCCTACTTTAGAAATTTCCACTTTGGCTCAATGGTGGGAAATGCTACTTATTCTTTGGAAACTTCCACGTTGACTCATTATGGAATATGCCATCCCTTCTTTGGAAATCTCCACTTAAGCTCATTATTGGAAATTCCCACTCATTTGGGTCTTGGTTGAGATAAAAAAATTTCAAGGGTTTGCCTAACCTACACGTCGAGTATGCAAGAGAAATCATATTCACAATATTTAATGACAGAAAACGGTCATAGCTGTATAATTTGAAAAGCTCGATTACAAAAATTAGCCTGCATGCACAAAGGGGAAAAAAGCGAAATCCTAGTCCAGAAAATACTGTAAAAAATTAAACTGTTCAAAGGAATTATGCTGCAGCCATCATACAAAACCATCATCTGGCTTAAAACTATTATTATTCCACAAGTATTGATTATGGCATCATACAATAAATATTACATCTTATCGGGTACCCAGTGGATAATCCTATAAGACACATATTTATATGAATATTGAGGAATAATTAGATATGATTCTGAAATGGTGCCATGCATCATATCATTTATCAATAAACAAATGACAAAACGTTGCTGAATAATTATTAACAAATACCTTCCCCTAAAAAAATAGGAAATTTCTTACATGTACAAAATATTTGTACATCATGTGCAGCACACGTGATTTTTAGAAATTCATCACGTACTACTCCATTACAGTCTTTTTTCAAACTACATGTAACTAGTGAGGAAATGAAAATACGATTTTAAACTGTAACATCAACTAAACAACTGGCATTTGTAGAACGAAGTCAATACTGTCGATCCATATCATTCAACAATGTAGCATACTGCAAGGCTATTAAGTCCAAAACTTCTATGTTGTCATTATCATAATGCATACAACAAGAATAAAATTCAGTCAGAAATCTGAAAACAGGTGGACAAGTTGAAACAGAAGCGTCTTATTATCAGCTCTGAATAATATTCCGACTGAGAGAATGCACAATCAGAGTGGTGTATACAGTTCATGCTGCGGAAGATTGCTTATTGTCTGCAACTTTGACGTGAAACTTGAAACAGTTGATGGAGAATTCCGGCCCTGTGATTTTAAGTTTTTCCTCACGTGTTGATAAGTCCTGCAGCAGAAATACCAACACAACAAGTCAGTCACGAACATCATGGCTGTAGAACATTCTCGCAAAATCCACCACTTCAAATGTGGCATAACAGTAATGTTATCCGTAAGAATACTAAACTTTAATAGACTTATTAGCTCTATGTATGAAAGTGGAACGCAGGCTACGCAGCATCATAATGATGGTAGGTTACAGAATAATTTATAATTTAATTTAGTTTTTACAATGCTAATAATGCAATGTAGTGTAATTAGTAATTCCTATAGCACCGAAGAAAAAGAGAGCCATATTTAAAAAAACAGGACTTTGTGGTTTATGAAAAAGCAGTAGATAGTTTATTTGGGGAAGGCTGCTACATGCACTGAGACGAAATGGGAATACTTTGAAATGATAAGTCCTGCAGCCTCAGAAGTTCAATTGAAAACTTTTATATCCATAGAGCAGGAATCAGTTATATTTTATAGTACAGGAATCAGTGATATTATAGTTCCTAGGGTAATTTTCATTCTGGTTTTTATTCAGTCCTGTTGACGTGATTTCACTTCTACGTCTACTTCTAATTCTCAAATAATTTCACTTCCAGTTAGACCTTAGACATAATTTTACTTATCCGTGCACTTGTCAGTTTTTCTCGCACTTGCAATTTGCCAATTAGCTTATATTCACGATGATAGACCTATAGCCTTCTGAGTGATAACACTTTCCGGTAGTGCTTTATTAGAAGCTTGGAATTTAAGGCCATGATATTATAAAAAATATAAAGCTTCAAATTTGTGGATTCTTTCTGGGGATTAAACTCCATGCCTGGTACCAGTTTTGTCGAATACATGGTTTTCCTTGCCAAGAGCCGACCATTCTCCTTTTCATAGCCAGCCTCACCATGACAGAGTCTCCCTTGCCCGCAGACAAAAGGTTCGTTGACTGCTTGTGTTCAGCCTCAGGTGCCTGAATCTTGTCTCTCCCTATTCACTGGCCAACCATAATTATACATAATTCCTTTTGTCACCCTGCCGGTCGGCCCTGGCTTCCGACGACGACCGGTGTTATCACCTCAGCCCTGCATGACCCCAATTTCCATTTAAATACAAGGCCGTAGCAATGGAAAATGTAAAAAATAATAATAATGCATTTTTGAGCACATGATGTAAAAACCATGAAATAAAACCATGACAGCGCCTATCCCCCAAATGGAAAATTGTGGGGAAAAATAGAATTAATTAATTGGTGACATTTTGTGAAGATTTCAGAAAAAAGGTCATCAGTTTTTAAGAAATTATCGAAAGGTAATGACAACATTAGATATTTATGTGGAAACAGCAGGAGCAATTTATGATAGAGTTATTACATAGAATCATAGATGCTAGATAAACCGGAGCATAAGGAGAAACTTAGTACTGTTGTAACGAAACATTTTTCTAAGTTATATAGCAATTGATAGGAAATTCTATTCACAATTGAACAAATTCTAAGGTGTTCATGCTGGTTCCAGTATATGGGAGTGCACTGTAATAAAAACACACAACGTCACAATTAACCAAAGACTATAATCAATATTGTTTCCCAACACTGGCACATCAAATGAAAAATAACCACCAAGGGCATTTCACTGAGCACGCTTGATGGCAAGTGCAATCAATGTAATTTTTAAACTTCAAGTTTTAGGCACTAGGGTATGTACGTGTGAAATCACCGAAGACCATTAACTGACCCATCTCAGATTTAGCTATATTTTGCTTTGTTGTAGTCTGCTATATTTTTGCATAATCATACTGAAATCTTTAGCGGCCTATCACAAAGTAGGCTATCTGTATTTTGTGG
>OX457038.1:31469067-31499067 GCA_949752735.1 Lumbricus terrestris | reverse complement strand
TCCACCTCTTCTTTGACTTCCTCTTTTTCTTCTTCCTCTTTTCCAACTCCTCTTCCTCCTCTTCCTCATTGTCATCCTCTTTCTCTTCCTCCTCGTCCTCTTTCTCTTTCTTTCCTATTCCTCCTCTTCCTCTTCTTCCACCTCTTCTTTGATTTCCTCTTTTCCCTCTTCCTCTATTCCAACTCCTCTTCCTCCTCTTCCTCATTGTCCTCCTCTTTCTCTTTTTCCTCCTCCTTTTCCTCCTTCCTTCCTATTCCTCCTCCTCCTCTTCTTCCACCTCTTCTTGGACTTCCTCTTCCTCCTTTTCCTACTCTTGATCGTCCTCCTATTCCTCGTCCTCCCCTCCACCTATTCTTCACTTCGTCGTCTTACTCTTTCCTCCTCCTCCTTTTCCTCCTTCTTTCCTATTCCTCCTTCTCCTCTTTTTCCAACTCTTCTTCGCTTCCTCTTTCTCCGTTTCCTCTATTCCACCTCCTCTTCCTCCTCTTCCTCATTGTCGTCTTCTTTCTCTTTCTCCTCTTCCTCTTGTTCCTCCGTTTGTTTCTTTACCTCCTCTTGTTCCTCATTCTCTTCCTCCTCCTCTTCTCATTCTCTTCCTTCTCCTGTTCCTCCTCTTCTTCCACCTAATCTTCTCTCTCCTCCTAATTCCTTTTCCTCCTCATTCTCGTCCACCTCGTCCTTCTCGTCTTCCTCCTCTTTCTCCTCTCTTCTTCCTCCTCCTCCTCTCTCTCTTCTTCCTTTTCTAACTCCTCTTCCTCCTCCTCTTCCTCAGTCCTCTTTACTTCCTCTTCCTCTTCCAGTCCTTCCCCTCCCCGTCGTATCTTCCCATCGACAATAATAATTACAGGCCATTTTAATTATTGGGAACAGACTGAAAATATTCGTGAACTGATTGAATATGCATTGAGCCATACTGTAGCTTATAGATGAAAAGACCCAAGCAAAGTTATAAACATATAAACATATTTGTCTCAAATTGACTTTTGGTAATATATCGGAATTTTAAAGGCAACTGAATACCGTACCTTGATTTCTTGTTGTCAACTTTCAAAGTAGTCAGCAGAACGAATCTTGGCAGTGTCGATGTGGGATGTCAGTACGCCTACAGCTAGTATAGACCGATCTTTTATTATACGGACTCAGAAATTTGCATCGCCTTAAACGTGTATACATGGGCTTAATGTTTAAACAGTGAACACTGACGACTAACATCACGGAGTCTGTCGTGAAATCAGATTAGACACACAGCCTTAATATCTGCGCTCTGCTTAGATCAGATAATTATCCGTAGGATCATTAAGATCATTGGAGTCGGCCAAGCGTTCTTCAGGAACCCTTGATGTGAATCAGACCCCCCTTCTATAGATGAGCCTCTATACGGGGATCCGAGTTCAGGGCGTTACACCCTAATTACCCCCGCTGTGCGGACAGCCCGCTCCAACAGTGGTGCCATTAACAATCAAAAGCCCAAAGACTTTGAATCCAGGCGATATCTATAATTTTAACGACTTTATCGACACCGGACACATGCTACTGTATGCATAGGTGTGTGTGTGTGTGTGTGTGTGTGTGTGTGTGTGTGTGTGTGTGTGTGTGTGTGTGTGTGTGTGTGTGTGTGTGTGTGTGTGTGTGTGTGTGTGTGAACAGGCGTGTGACTAGGTATGTGAATGGGTGTGTGTATGTCTGCTTGCTCGTGTGCGTGTTTGTGTAGGTGTGTGAGGACGTTGAAGACCAGGAGGAGGATCAGCATGACGAGGAGGACGAGGAGGAGGACAAGGAGAAGGAGCAGCAGAAGGAGAACCAGGAGGACAAGGAGAAGGACAAGAAGGACGAGGACGAAGACCAGGAGGAGGAGGAGCAGGAGGAAGACGAGGAGATGATGAGGACGTTGACGAGGACGAGGACGAGGACGTTGAAGAGGACGGGGAGGACGAGAGGGACGAGGAGAAGGAGGAGGAGCAGAAGGAGAGCCAGGAGGACGAGGAGAAGAAGGAGAACGAGGACCAGGAGGACGAGGACGTTGAAGAGGACGACGAGGATGAGGGGAAGGAGGAGCAGGAGCAAAAGGAGAACCAGGAAGACGAGGACGGTGAGGAGGATGAGGATCAGAAGGAGGAAGAAGATGAGGACCAGAAGTACGAGGAGAAGGAGAAGGAGGAGCAGGAGGCGGATCAGCAGGACGAGGAGGAGGAGGACAAGGAGGAGAAGGACGAGGAGGAGGAGGACGAGGAGGACGAGGAGGAGGTGGAGGAGGAAGAGGACGTGGACGAGGACGAGAACGCTAAAGAGGACGAGGAGGACGAAGAGGACGAGAAGAAAGACGAGGTGGAGGAGGTGGAGGAGGAGAATGTGGACGAGGACGAGAACGCTAAAGAAGACGAGGAGGACGAGGAGAAGGAGAAAGAGAAGCATGAGCAGAAGGAGGAGGACGAGGAGAAGGAGGACGAGGACGTTGTTGAAGACGAGCACATTGAGGAGGACGAGGAGGACGAGAAGGATGAGGGGAAGGAGGAGGAGGAGGAGGAGGAGCAGAAGGAGAACCAGGAGGACGATGAGGGTGAGGAGGATGAGGAGCAGGAGGAGGATCAGCAGGCCGAGGAGGAGGAGGACGAGGAGGACGAAGAGGGCGAGGAGAAGGAGGAGCAGAAGGAGAACCAGAAGGACGATGAGAAGAAGAAGGACGAGGACGAGGATGAGGAGGACCAGGAGGAGCAATTGACGAGAACGAGGACGTTGAAGAGGACGAGAAGGACGTGAAGGATGAGGGGAAGGAGGAGGAGGAGCAGAAGGAGAACCAGGAGGACGAGGAAAAGAAAGGAGGACGACGAGGACGAGGAGGAGCAGGAGGACGAGGAGAAAGAGAAGAAGGAGGAGGACGAGGTCGTTGACGAGGAGGACGAGAAGGATGAGGAGGAGGACGAGGAAAAGAAAGGAGGACGACGAGGACGAGGAGGAGCAGGAGGACGAGGAGAAAGAGAAGAAGGAGAAGAAGGAGGAGGACGAGGACGTTGACGAGGACGAGGAGGACGAGAAGGATGAGGAGGAGGACGAGGAAAAGAAAGGAGGAGGAGGACGAGGAGAAGGAAAAGAAGGAGGAGGACGAGGACGTTGACGAGGACGAGGAGGATGAGGAGGAAAAGAAGGGAGGAGTAGGACGAGAAGCACCAGGAGGACGAGGAGAAGGAGAAGGAGGAGGACGAGGACGTTGGGGACGTTGGCGAGTAAAAATGAAAACAAATAATAACACAATAATGACTAGTAATTCATGTTTCGCTAGGTGGAGTGCACTTTGCTGGATAAAGGGGTGGCTAATTCCACCACTTTAAAGGTTAAGGATTGAACGTCATGCCCTTCGTGTCAATTTCCGCTAGACAGAGCTTCTCCACGGATAGGTTGGAAGCGATTCCACCAAAACTTGGTTTTAAACACCCCCTCTCCACTCAAAATTTTTACTGTGCACTTCCTTTGTCTCGATCTCTTTCACTGTGTAGGCCTACTCTTCTCCGTTAATGCCCAGACCTATAGATAATTGGTGCAAGAAGATCATAACGCTCTAAAGAGCGGTTTGCCAGGAAGAAGAATCTAGCCGTTCGTTCCTTCTGTCACGCATTGTAGACAGTAGACTTATATCTACTAGTGTAGGAAACTTTTCCCTGGAAACAATTACAAGCGTAGCCTACCAAAGGAAAAGCATCTCTTGGCTATATAGTGTATAATACTCATTAGTAAACACGGTATAATTACATGTATAATTACATGTACATGCGTGTGGGAGAACTTTGCCATGGTAGACCTGTGGCTGACAGAAGACTGAGAGGAGGTCCCGCAAGGGTTGCCACAGCACCCGGGCCCGCACTAGCCTTAATGCGGCCCTGGTCGTCGTATATATATTATAGGTCCTATAAAGGCACTCCTGCCTTCGCAAACCCCGACTGCATGCCAGCTCTGCTAAACGCATAATCTCGACCAACCATAGGCTATTCATTGATAGCTTGATACAGTAACATATCCAGTTTTGAATTTAAAACTCAATTTAATTTTTGTGAAGTTGATTACACAGTATAGACCGTATACAGCTTATTTAAATGTAACATCCTGCATGTAGGCCTATATCCGGTATAAGGTCTAAATCAATATTATCCGGTTTTGCTTTTATAGTATCCTTCGACTCTGTAGTCTTTTCAAAGCGGCAACTGCTTATAGGCCTAATGCACACGTAGTTTCAAGTTTCCCCAAATACGATCTTTCAAATGAAAACGAGGGAATGCGGGAAATGACATTTTAAGGCACTTTTTGTACATGTACTTTTGCTTATACAAAGAGCCGTAAAATTTACGTAAAATTTACGTAATGTAAACTGTTTCATAGCTTTAAAAGTTGACTTAATCAATATTTTAAAGTTAAAATCTTGAACTACAATAACAAAGTTTTAAAATGAGAATATAGAAGCTTACCTTTTACATTGTATACGCTGCAATTTTCAAATTCAAACATATTTTCAATGACTCATGCATGCATGGGACTCGTAGATCTATACATGTATACGCCTATGCCCGGAAATGTTCGTAGGTCCAAAGGCCCTGAATGCATAGGCGGTCGTACGAGGCGGGGGCCCAGGGGGGCAAATGCCCCCCAAATTTCGGGAAAATGTGTTTTTCGGGCAAAAGAGGCACGGACGGAAAAAATATCTGGAATTTTTTCGGGCAAACAGGTCCAGACGGATTTTTTTCGGGCGCACAGGGGTAAAAAGCAACATTTTCTGAAGATTCAGAGGAAATGACTAAAAAAAAGGTCACCAGATTTTTCGGACGAGAAAATCCTGAGATTTTGGGTGGATGACCCAAAAAATGGTCGTCAGATTTTTCGAGCAAAAATTAAATTTTTGCCCCTCCCCACTTCCGAAATGTCCCCTACGCCTATGCCTGAATGTCAGTTATAATACACATAGGCCCACATACCTTTTATGTAGGCTTATAGTTTAAATTCTAACGCAATATTTGAACTAATTATTTCTTTTAGTCACTATAGCGAACATAGCATTAGTTTAATATATAGTGTTAAACAATGAAAGTGTGAATGCACATATTGTCTAAACTAGTCTATTGTTTGTTGCAGACAAAGCAACTCTGGTGAGACTTGGAGTCTACGTAATTAGCTTCTACTCAATCAACGAACAGACAATGGTAATTACAAACAATGGTAATTATTTAACAGGCAATGGCAATTAATTAACAGACAATGGTAATCAATTAACAGACAATGGTAATTAATTAACAGACAATGGTAATTAATTAAAAAGGCAATGGTAATTAACTGAGAGGCAAAGGAACCGATCGATCTTTATTCATTTGCTGCTTACGACTCTCATAATTTATTTGCTAACATAGTTATCGTCCAGAAGAATATTTTGAAATATAACTATAAATTTTGCTGAATTGCATCTGGAATGAAACTAAATCAGACCACAGATTGTACTCGCTTCAAGTTTTATTGTAGGCGTCAATCTTGAGAAGAAGAAAAAACAGTCCAAAGCAGGGCCGGCCTTAGCTAAAATGGCGCCCTAGGCAAAGAATGCACTTGGCGCCCCAGCATGCATTTGGCGCCATAGGCAAAGCATACATTGGGCACCTCAGGCAAAGCATACATTTCGCGCCCTCAGATCCCCACTCAAATTCAATTGCTCAGCCCACGTCAGTAGGCTATCCAAAAATGAACCATCGAGAGCCTAAACACTCAGCTGAGCAATTTATATTTTTGTTGTTAGTACACTGAAGGCCGGATAAAATTCAATTCCGTGCACAAAGGCTATTAACATATATTTTTATCCCCCCACTAGAATTTGGGGCCTCAGGCAACTGTCTGCTTTGCCTGTGCCCTGATTTACTATCGAAATTGAGTGTCGCGTAGTCTGAATTACTATAGCTGACGACCGGGCGCTAACATTGACAGATAAAGTTGTCTCAGTTTTGTTTAAATAATAGGAAATCGACCCGTATTGTATTTTTATTCTAACTTCTGTCTTCTGTTTTTTCTTATGGCCTTGGGCACCCGATAACTTTTGACGCTTCATGGAATCACATTGTTTGATATCAATTAATTTTTAAGATCAAAAGATTCACAACAGACTATAAATAACAACAATTCTTCAGTTGTTGGCGTATTCAGTCGAAGATGTCACTATGTCAGTTTTAGCCCATAGACATCGGGTCTATTATAGACACAGACTACAGAGCACAGAGTAAAGAATGCCGTTAAATCGAATTTTATTAGTCTATATAAATTTATGCAGTCCTTGAAATTGAATTAGACCTGTTTGAATTGGTGCAATGAAATCAATAATTATTTTAAACTCTTTCCAAAGTCTTCAGTTTAAAAGAATATAGTTTAAAAACTAAAAATAGCCGGTGCCGCGGCGCCCCCCAAAGATTGCGGCGCCCTAGGCAACTGCCTACTTTGCCTATGCCTAAGGCCGGGCCTGGTCCAAAGATTTCAAGAGGTTACCTAGCTTAAATTAAAACCAGAGCAATATTTTGTGTGTGATGATATTGAACTACACGGTGTCCCGATGAAAAGTAGAACACAACAAAAGTGTCATAATTCGGTCACAACTTTTAGGATTTGTTTTACATTTTAAGCGCAACAACAGCGGCCATAATTATTACCACCAACTCCTAGCGCCGATTAGAAATATTCGCGAGTTTGTCAAATTTCTGAGCGTTTGAAATGCAGCACCGAAAAATGGAACTTTCCAACATGCAAAAACTGAAAGGAAGTGAAATTCAGCTATATATAAGGTGTTCAAAATGTCCTTCTTGTTCACGGACACACGACCGTAGACGTAGACGGCTAGACGCTACTGTTTGATGGTCCGGTCGATGATCACCTGGTCAAACAACTGCCACTCTTCTATTAGACGCGCCCTACGGCTATCGATGTCATGAATGTACTCCGGATCAAGATCTGGACTCTCGGGACAGCTACTACGATAGTACGATACTACGTCTACGGTCGTGTATCCGTGAACAAGGAGGACATTTTGAAGACCATTACAGCTGAATTTCACGTTCTTGATTTCAGCTTTTGCATGTTTGAAAGTTCCATTTTTCGGTGCTGAATTTTAAACACTCATAAACTTGACGAACTCACGAATATTTCTAATCGGCGTTAGGAATTGGTGGTAATATGGCTACTGTTGTCGTTTTAAAAATTTCAGGCAGATTTGAAAAGTTTTGACCGAGTTACGACACTTTTTGTTGGGGGTCTACTTTTCATCTGGACACAGTGTATTGATTGAGTTCAAAGAATAAGCTTTTGAACAAAAAGAATAATCTAATCTAATTTAATCTAATAAAATCTAACTTCTATAGCGCAGTAATAGAAAAATCAGAAGAGTTCCTTGTTTATACATGCAAGAGGTGAGTTTCAGTTGTGGTGAGATACAAGATATCAATGAACTGACAGAACGACCGAACTATCTCGGGCAGCGAACTTCAAACTGTTGGTCCAGAGATCTTGAAAACCCAAGAACCGAACCCTGGTCGGGTGGTGCGGGTCATAGCAAAAGCTATGAACAAGTGGTGTAGTATGCCAAAACAAATTTCTGTCCAGGGCAACGGCCTCTGTTGTCATAGACCCTGGTCAAATCTGGATTCATCCATGCATAGCAAAAGCTAATTTCTTGATGAATCAATTCAATCAAAAAAGATTCAATGTCTGCTCCAACATTACTATAATATTCAGAATCGTATACATTATAGGGCCTACAAGCAGATACTAAAGCTGCAGTCCGGTAAATACATGCACACATGTACATGCATGCATACATACATACATACATACATACACATACATACATACATACATACATACATACATACATACATACATACATACATACATACATACATACATACATACATACATACATACATACATACATACATACATACATACATACATACATACATACATACATACATACATACATACATACATACATACATGCAGCATACATACATACATATATACACGCATACATACACACATACATACATACATGCATGCATACATACATACATACATACATACATACATACATACATACATACATACATGCATACATACATACATACATACATACATACATACATACATACATACATACATACTAGCATGCACACGTGCATTTATACATGTTCTCTAGTAGGTATATATGCATGTGTGCGTTCCTGTTGTAAAGGACTATATGCCCAGCCATGTGTAGGTATATATGCATGTGTGCGTTCCTGTTGTAAAGGACTATGCGGTGAGCATGTACCTGCGGCAGTCCTGGAACGACAACCGTCTCTCCTACACACACCTCCGCACGAAGTTCGAAGTCGCCCGTCTCGGAGACAACTCGTGGAACCAGATCTGGATTCCGGATACGTTCCTACGCAACGAGAAGGGCGCCAGCTTCCACGACGTTACCGTCGAAAACCGTATGATGAAGGTGAACGCTTCCGGATTCGTCTGGTACGTCACCAAGTACGTGTACACGAAGACTGGTTCTCCGCTGCTGCTTTTGCGTCTTTTCGCTTGTCGTTTCAGTTGGTAGCGCATTGGCTAACGTGACGCTGGCATGGAGAGCGAGAGGTAACGGGTTCGACCCCCCCGTTGGGCGGGCATGCTTTGTAGGATCTTATTAGCGTCGTGTATATATACTGCAGGCTGTCTGTTCTGTCAGTATGGTTAAGTTTGGCAAGTTCGGCAAGTGATCATAGTAGGCCTATAGTTCTACCATCGGCATTGTTCTGGACTCTGGACTCTGTTGAGTCCGACCTTTGTCTTGTTCTAATCTATTGTCTGCAGCAACGATTTCCTACAATATGTCTCTCCTTTCTGTTTTGACTGGTCTGGTCAATCGTGAATGCATTGTATGTTTGTTCAGGATATCGGCCACATTATCCTGTCCGATGACGTTAGAGAAGTTTCCGATGGATACACAAGTCTGTCCCATGGCTTTCGAAAGCTGTAAGTGACCAGGATTATTTACTGAACATAAGAACAGTTCATTCAACATAATAATTATAGATTATCGTAGTGTGCTAGACACAACCATCTTTTCGTGCAGCTGGACAAAAGAAATAGAAGAAGAAGAAAAAGAGGAGGAGGAGAAGGAGGAGGAGGAGGAGGAGGAGGAAGAGGAAGCGGAAGCGGAAGAGGAAAAGAAAGGGAAGTGGAATAAGAAGAACAACAACAACAACAAGAACAAGAGCAATAACAAGAAGAACAAGAAGAACAAGAAGAACAAGAAGAACGAGAAGAACAAGAAGAACAAGAAGAACGAGAAGAAGAACAAGAAGAAGAACGAACAAGTGCAAGAAGAACAAGAAGCATTCCACTAGGAAGCGCACCGCGTTTGTATTAAGACTAATAATAAAATATCTTTAGAGTAAGACATAGTGAACCATTGTAATAGCGCTAAAGAAACAGCTTGGAAAATTTCCCCATCTGCACTTTCATGGAAATCTCAACTGATGTCTTTACCATCACCATTACCGCCATCAACACCTCCACGTACATCCAAAACCATTTCGTTCATTCATTCATTAAATGAGTTTGTATAGCACCTCTTCATTCTTCAAGGGGACTACTCAGAAGCGCTCCCAACCCCATCGCGGTCAAATAAACTGCAGTTTAAGACGAGAGAGTAATTCAAATTCACATGAGTTGATTTTAAATTGAAGCAGACGAATCTGTTGCTTTTAAATTGACGTCATCTTCAACGTCACTTCGTCTCTGTTGACGTCATGACTTGCGACGCACACACGCACACACACATACACGCACGTACACACCCACACGCGCACACACACACGCACACGCGCACATACACACACATACAATGTATTGTTGATGTTGATTCTTTGTCTGCAGTTGGCTACACGATGGATACGATGTACTTTGGTTCACTCGAAACCGCCATTGATACGAATCCAGATCTTCAGTTACCGCAGTTCTCTCTCGTCGATAAGATAGTCATCGACTGCTCGCAAAACTACACGACAGGTTATTAATTAATTAATTAATTCGTTCATTCATTCATTCATTCATTCATTCATTCATTCATTCATTCATTCATTCATTCATTCGTTCGTTCATTTATTCATTCATTCATTCATTCATTCATTCATTCATTCATTCATTTATTCATTCGTTCATTCATTCATTCATTCATTCATTTATTCATTCGTTCATTCATTCATTCATTCATTCATTCATTCATTCGTTCATTCATTCATTCATTCATTTATTCATACCATTCGACAACGGCGCATTCATTATTTATTATGAGAATTTGCATAGCGCTTCATCTTTTAGGAGCATGTAGGCCTATATATATATTGCCTATTCCTAACAGTTGGCAGTTAGCTATATGGCGGTGTTTAATATATATATATATATATATGTATATATATAGTCCCTCTGCTTGTGGGCGGGATTCAGGATTCTGGGGAGGGGCGGGTGGACGATGACCGCTTAGCCAGACACCCGCGACCCCCTTTGGCTGGTGATTTTTTCTGGCGACCTTTTCATGGCGACCTTCTTTTAGTCTTTCTGTAAAATTTCCGAGAAACATAACAATTCCCATACTTTGAAATCTGACGACCTTTCCGTTGCATCAATGCTACATTACGCTGTCCTAAAACTTCTGAACGGGTAACGTTTGCATGTATGCATGTAAACAACACCTGTCGAGCTTTTCTGTGGGGGTGGGGCGATGCTACGTGTTTAATTTTTTGGAAGGGGATGTTCGCCCAGCACTTCGCCTGGGGGTCGAGGGAGGGAGAATCTCATTCCCCAGAAACGTCCAGATTAAGCACTGACCACAAGAAGATCATAAGAGAAAAACAGGATAACATAGAAATGGAAAGCATCATCATATGAATGACGAGATTGAAATGGGTGGGACGTATGTCTTTTACATGGAAGACGACGACAACGACGACGACAACGACGACGACAACAACGACGACGACAACGACGACGACAACAACGACAACGACGACAGGAGAGCGAAACAAGTGATGAACTTGCACGCTGGAGTAAGAATGAAACGAGGAAGACCGAGGAAGAACTGACCAGAAACGATCAAAAACGACCTAAGACATTTGTAGCTGACATGGAGGAGGCGGAGGAACTGGAGCTGGATAGAGAGGAGTTGAGTAGATGCTTCGCCCGATGGGCAGACCTACACAGGAATTAAGGACTAAGTCTAAAATAATAAGGTATAAGGAAATAATAATTATGGGTACGTTTGTCCTGTTTCTTGCAGGAGCGTATCCGTGCTGGGAGGTTCGGTTCAAGCTGAAGCGGGACATCGGCTACTTCCTCATCCAGGTCTACGTTCCCAGCGTCCTCATCGTCATCCTCTCCTGGGTCTCCTTCTGGATCAACGTCGACGCCTCCCCTGCCCGGGTCTCCATCGGTCTCTTGACCGTCCTGACGACAACGACGATGAGCAGCGGTGCGAGGGCGACCCTCCCTCGGGTCTCCTACATCAAGGCCATCGACGTCTGGATGATCGCCTGCCTCGTCTTCGTCTTCGTCTCCCTCATCGAGTACGCAGTCGTCAACGTACTCGCACGGAGGCAGGCACGGCCGCCGTCCGCGTCGGCGTCGGGGTCGGCGGGGGCGATGGGAGGCGCAGGGCCGTCATCCGGGGGCGGCGGCGGCGGTGGTGGGAAGAGGTCTGGTATACCGACGACGAAGAGATCGGCTGGGGTCGAGGTCGGCGGAATAGCCCGTCAGAGGGTAAGTCTTGAGTTCAGGAGGGCAACGGTGATCGTGTGTATTGTATAGGCACAATCGCACATGTATACGCGTTTATGTATGTATGTATGTGTGTATGTATGTATGTATGTATGTATGTATGTATGTATGTATGCATGTATGTATGTATGTATGTATTATGTATGTATGTATGCATGCATGTATGTATGTGTAGCGATTTATGAAATCGCTAATAATTATTTTATTTAATGTAATGGCCTGCGTACTTACTTTATTTTTGCAACGCTGCCATGGGTCGACGGTTGCGGCTAAATTTAGCATTTCGTGCAGCTACGCGCTAAAAATAGTATTATGCGGCGAATTTGCATATGCAGATGCAGAATAATCAGCGGTGAAGGCGTGAGGCCTTCTGATTGGTCGATAATAGGCTGAAGCGTCATTCGGCGCGGTTCTGACTAAAAATAGTCAGTTGGCGACCGAGATCTGGGAGAGATAGACCTGTCGTATGGTGAAACGACAATTTTGGAAGTTAAATGTGCAATAAATCGCGAAATAAACGTATTCCGATTGAAATTGGCATGGTAAAGATCTACCCGGAGACGGTGCAACTCACGGTCGAAGTTTGAAACGCAGTTATATCTGAGAAATGGCAAATTTGACTTTTGAATTCTGAAACGAGTAACACGGACCGAAAAGAAATATCACGGACAAGAAATTATCTCAGAAATTATCTCAGAAGAAAAGAAATATCACGGAAAAGAAATTATCTCAGAAATTATCTCAGGGGAAAAGAAATATCACGGACAAGAAATTATCTCAGGGAGGATCCGAAATTTCTTGGAAGCAGGGAAGTACTGGTTTCGCTAATGTGGATCGAAATTGATAATGTTGATGTTGAATTGTGCTAAATATAGTCTTACGATAAATACTATGTGTCACGATAAATAGAGGATTGTCTGTTAACTAAAAATGAATCACTGAAATAATTACTAGTTAGAAATCGAACTAAAAGACTCTGAATCAAAGTGATACTAGTGGACGATAATTGCGGAGATTGTTCTCCCTAGGCTGTAGAGTTATTTCCGTTGGAGATAATCATTTGTACTGTAGTTAAGACTGTTGAACTCTGTAATTAAATATTTTGAATGCACAGTCTAGTGATTAATCTGTACAAATAATGTCTGCACCTGATTCTGAAGAGGCAAGGGAATCCTTTATCATGGGGTCTCAAGGGGGTGAGGGCAGAAGCCCTACACCAGAAACTTCTGTGAACGTTGATGAGGGTTCTTCTGTAGCGCCCTCTCTTGTGATAGAGAAACTCTTGAGCATTTTAGAGTTGAGTCAAAAGCGATACACAGAACTAGTAGATAATACTGAGCGGTTATTTGAGCGACAAAGCAGACAGATAAGAAGGCTAGAGGATCAGATGGCAGGGCTCCCTGTAGGGATTTCCGGTGAAGCTGTTGTGTGGGAGGCGGACCCTGACAATTACCCGACCAGTGGTATTGTTGCTGCCCTACAAGGCGCCCCGGACATATGTTCTCCCTCGGCCCTGGTAAGTGAGAGAGAAGATAGAGGATATCTTACAGTGGTGAGCTCTGGGCCAACTGAATCCCTGCGGAGCCGAATAGGTCCCCTTGACTATGACTACTCTGAATATTTGGACCATCGGTTAAAGCCCACACAACAGTGCTTTCGCTCCCTTCCTGAGCAGGCGCTTCTAGTAGGCAACCGGTTGGCAACAATTTCTCCTAAGGGAGGTGGGAAATTAGAGGCGGTTGGAACTTTGAGGAGGGGGCAGAAAGTTACAAATGGTACCAGAATTAGTGAGGTTGAAATGGCCAAAAATTCAGAAGTAGAAAATTCACGTGGACTTAGAAGTAATATGGAAATAGTCAAAAGTTCGGAAGCAGAACATTTTTGGACTAGACCAAGAGAATTCCCACCTCAGAAGATGAAAGGTGCAGAAGATTTAAATTCGGAAAGATACACTAAATCTTTTAGCAGTAAAGATACAAATGTTAAAATCAAGGAACATGACTCGGAGAATTATCTGCGACAAGAAAACACCGATTTAATCGATAAGATAACTAGAAGCGAACAATCCGATAGTGATGAATCTGAAGTAACTGATATGCGACCGAGGAATCGCTTACATGGTGAATCTAAAATGTTAGCTTTAGGGCAGGGGAATGTTAGATTGAACACTAACTCAAGCTGTTTAGTTTCAGAGAAAAGAAATGTGGGTTTTTCATCATCGGATCAACACAGCGTGCTGGTTCGAGATGCACATCCCAGCCATGCTACCAGCGACCAACTCTGGGCTGCCACCTTCCCCTACCCTCCGTCAGAATCCACAAATCCAGGAAAAAGGAAATTTCTGAATTCTGAAAAACTTCCTACACAAGATACATTCTTCGCTTCTGCTCGGGTTCCTGATGGCAAATATCTCAGTACAAAAGAACCTGCAACTGGAACAAGTCCAACAAGTGCTTCGAGTCAGTCAAAGAAATTTGTATCGTCTCAATCATCTGCATCTGCCCCTGGTTCCAACTACGACAAAATTTCTCTGGGTGCTGCGCCACCGATAAATAAACCTGGACAGTATACGTAGCTGGGTTGTCACAATGGAAAAACTTCTGTGGGGGTATTCCTGAAGAACTTCCGGTTGAACACTCGTCGTCAGAAAATCGATGAGGACATTGGTGTGCTGGTTCAAGACATTCGGCAACTGATGGTTCTCGCTTTTCCAGGCCCTACCTCTGGTCACGGTGAAACGATAATTAACCGTGCTTCCCAAGATGAGCTGCAAGACTTTGAAGTGACGTTAAGAGTGCGAGAAGGAGAACCAGAAACTGTGGACAAATCGTACGACATTGCAACGAAAATGGAAAATTACTGTTGTGCTGACCGAACTGTGAATCATGCCGAACATTATGTTGGCCGAGTAAAAACTGTGGAAGAAGTGGAATGTTCATCGGAAAATTCTCCCTCGCAGTGCCAGAAGGAAACTCTCTGTCATCTGGGCCAAATGGAAAGTCAGACTGAGCTTCCGGATTCGGGAATCGTCAAGGAAATGGATGCTGTTCAGCAGGAATTGATGGAATCAGGAATCCTGTTCTCCGACAGAAGTGCTGTTCTGTCTCCTCGTCGCAAGAAGTCAACGGATCAACAGGTGGTGGCCCAGGAAATCCTGCCATGGGATGTGCATCTGCCCTTCGATCCCGCTAGTTCCAGTCCCTGGGGAAAATCCTCGTCGCCTGTCTTCGCCAGCGAGAGTGAAAATACTGGATGCACTTCGAATCATCTCGTCTGGTCAAGAGAGTTGTGCATGCCAAGTGAAATAGTTTTAGGCGATGTTCAATTTGATGTGTTGTCAAATAAAGATGATTTTGTTGTGGCTCAAAATAAAAGGATGCAAATAAAGCTGAAACTGTCAGAAGACTTGTACAGCGCCAAGCCACCAGGGGAAAATGTAGGGATGACCTGTGGGTTAGGGGAGCCCTGAATGGAGTGGCTACTCCAAGAAATTTGGGGGACGTCGCTTAATTGCGATGGGGTTGAGATGGAAGGAGAGTACCCTTCAGTTTAGTTGCTTTGTGATGAATTGCTTGAGTAAAGCTGTGTTTAGGTTTCTTACTGTATATGAATCTTTGTAGAGCGCTGGGAATTCTTCTATAGCGTTTTTGTGTAGATAAGTTTATGCAGAAAATTTTGTGTAGCGCCCTTACATATATAAATGTACTAGAATAAGTTTGAATTGAAAGGTTTGGTGCTAGAGAATGATTTCGTGTGTCAGAGGACTTTTTCGAGTTAGTAGCTCCAGGTAATTGTTGGAATAAAGTGTTTAGTTAATAATTGCATAACTAATTGAAATAAAATATGGTGATAGTAACTGCATATAAAAAGAAATAATAGAAATAGAGATGCATGATATCTGAAGTTAGCTTGATTGTGAATTAATGCTTTAGTGTAATCCATGGCAGATTCTTTTAAGAGGCCCGGATGTCCATAGGAATAGAAAATCTATTACCTGGGTGGATGAGATTAGTTGGTTATTGCTTGGAGCATAGATAACCTTGGGCGTGGCTACAGGGAAAGCCAATAAGGATGTGGAGCTAGTTAGTGGTCCACCCTTTTGGAAAGGAGTCTAGTACCCTAACTAAGTGCTGCCATAGTGAAAAGGAATTGCTGGGTTATGGTGGAGTTGTGGTTCACTATCCTGTTTAACTGAGATGATATTGCTATACATCTGTCATTGAGAAATAAATGCAAAGCTAGGTGTAGTAGAGTTAAGCTTAAAAATTCAGTGCTGCATTGCAGATAAAAATGTAAATAAGGCATTGATGTAATGATTGCATATCATTAAGAAAATTGTAGATGTATGATATCTGATGTTGGCCTGATGGTGAATTAATTTTGTAATGGGGATCCATGGCAAGGTCTTTTGATGTACCCAGACGTTAAGGGAATAAATGATTGGTCTAACCAAACTTATTGCCCAATGGCCAAGGGAATAATATGAGTGGTTGTTGGAAGCCAGACTTATTGCCCGTTGGTACTAGATTGGATCTTGTGTGTGCCCAGATGTCCGAGGGAATAGAAATTGGTTGTTGGTAGCCTTACTATTTGCCCTTTGGGACTAGATGTGGTTATTGCTTGGAGCATAGATAACCTGGGGCCCGGTTATAGTGAGAGCGTTGGGTAGCTCAGAGGGTTTAGAGGTTCCCCCTTTTAAAAGGAGTTAGATTGCCTAGACCTGTGGTGTCGCCTGAGTGGGAAAGGATTGCTGGATCTTGGTTGGAATAGCGTTCACTGTCTCCGTTGACTAAAGAGATATTTAGTACAGGTCTGCACTAAGGAATGTCCATGGGAGCACATTCGCCTTATTGAAAAATAAACTGTAAGGTTAAGTTGTCTTGGAGTATAGCTAGAGAAATAGGATGTGAACAGTGGATGGAATATGGTGGATCTTGTTGGAGAAATAAGTGATAAGCTAAGTTTATGTTGTTCTGTTTAGAAGATTCTGTAACTTTGTGTGTTCAGTCTATTAGCATTATTGGACAGAAACCTTTATACTGATGATTGATGCTAGTTGCTGATATGTTTACAGAGTAGTTAAGGATGATGTTATGATTCTGCATAAGTTTGCACAATTTCGATCCTAGCGGTCCTGTAGATTTTCCAGGATAATGGAAAATCTGGAGTAAGGGTGGGAGAGTGTAGCGATTTATGAAATCGCTAATAATTATTTTATTTAATGTAATGGCCTGCGTACTTACTTTATTTTTGCAACGCTGCCATGGGTCGACGGTTGCGGCTAAATTTAGCATTTCGTGCAGCTACGCGCTAAAAATAGTATTATGCGGCGAATTTGCATATGCAGATGCAGAATAATCAGCGGTGAAGGCGTGAGGCCTTCTGATTGGTCGATAATAGGCTGAAGCGTCATTCGGCGCGGTTCTGACTAAAAATAGTCAGTTGGCGATCGAGATCTGGGAGAGATAGACCTGTCGTATGGTGGAACGACAATTTTGGAAGTTAAATGTGCAATAAATCGCGAAATAAACGTATTCCGATTGAAATTGGTATGGTAAAGATCTACCCGGAGACGGTGCAACTCACGGTCGAAGTTTGAAACGCAGTTATATCTGAGAAATGGCAAATTTGACTTTTGAATTCTGAAACGAGTAACACGGACCGAAAAGAAATATCACGGACAAGAAATTATCTCAGAAATTATCTCAGGGGAAAAGAAATATCACGGACAAGAAATTATCTCAGGGAGGATCCGAAATTTCTTGGGAGCAGGGAACAGAGGCGTAGCGACCGCCCTCCGTACCCTCCGACCGGAGGGGGCCCCCGCAAGAAAGGGGGGCCCCGAAAGTGGCAAAAAATGTAATGTGTAGCTATAGGTTAGTGACATTTATTGACGCTGTTGCACAATCCATGTTGGAAAGCAATGCTAAAAAGACTTCAGCAGCAGTAAGTATACGGAACACGTGTACAGTGTAGATCTATGTAGGCTAAACATAATATGAATACTCATTATAAATTTATTGTAGGCCTAGGCCTATACAATATAAATACCGCATTCCAATTTCTGCATTGTAAGGGCCATGAAAGACAAATTTTAAACGCTGAAAATGCAACGGATTTTCAGATATGCAGTAGGCCTACTGGATCAGGGCACTTTGATGCCAATCCTAGAAAATTTCATAGATTATAATAATAATCATTAGCGGCGCTACGGCCCCCCAAAATAGTCTGGTTTTTTACATGTAAAAATGAAACATTTCCATGATAAGCCCCCCTAAAACCTGAAACCATATGCACGAGATTTCGACCAAACGACTAAAAAAAAGGCCGTTTTGGCGGGTGAAAATGGAAAATTTTCATGAGATTTCGACCAAATGACTAAAAAAAGAAGGTCGTCAGAAATTTTGGCAGGTGAAAATGGAAAATTTCCTTCGTGGGAATTGAGCCGCCGCCCTGATAATAATATCAGATTTAGAGCTTAATAATAATTATGAAGCGAAATTACTTAGAATAGGCACGTTACGGAATTGTATACGTACATCGCATACCAGTTTCTGCATTGTAAGGGGGCCCGCCGCCCCGGACACATGTTCGGAGGGGGCCACGTTCATTGTTGCTACGGCCCTGGCAGGGAAGTACCGGTTTCGCTAATGTGGATCGAAATTGATAATGTTGATTGTTGAATTGTGCTAAATATAGTCTTACGATAAATACTATGTGTCACGATAAATAGAGGATTGTCTGCTAACTAAAAATGAATCACTGAAATAATTACTAGTTAGAAATCGAACTAAAAGACTCTGAATCAAAGTGATACTAGTGGACGATAATTGCGGAGATTGTTCTCCCTAGGCTGTAGAGTTATTTCCGTTTGAGATAATCATTTGTACTGTAGTTAAGACTGTTGAATTCTGTAATTAAATATTTTAAATGCACAGTCTAGTGATTAATCTGTACAAATAATGTCTGCACCTGATTCTGAAGAGGCAAGGGAATCCTTTATCATTGGGTCCCAAGGGGGTGAGGGCAGAAGCCCTACACCAGAAACTTCTGTGAACGTTGATGAGGGTTCTTCTGTAGCGCCCTCTCTTGTGATAGAGAAACTCTTGAGCATTTTAGAGTTGAGTCAAAAGCGATACACAGAACTAGTAGATAATACTAAGAGGTTATTTGAGCGACAAAGCAGACAGATAAGAAGGCTAGAGGGTCAGATGGCAGAGCTCCCTGTAGGGATTTCCGGTGAAGCTGTTGTGTGGGAGGCGGACCCTGACAATTACCCGACCAGTGGTATTGTTGCTGCCCTACAAGGCGCCCCGGACATATGTTCTCCCTCGGCCCTGGTAAGTGAGAGAGAAGATAGAGGATATCTTACAGTGGTGAGCTCTGGGCCAACTGAATCCCTGCGGAGCCGAATAGGTCCCCTTGACTATGACTACTCTGAATATTTGGACCATCGGTTAAAGCCCACACAACAGTGCTTTCGCTCCCTTCCTGAGCAGGCGCTTCTAGTAGGCAACCGGTCGGCAACAATTTCTCCTAAGGGAGGTGGGAAATTAGAGGCGGCTGGAACTTTGTGGAAGGAGGGGCACAAGGTTACATATGTATGTATGTATGTATGTATGTATGTATGTATGTATGTATGTATGTATGTATGTATGTATGTATGTATGTATGTATGCATGCATGCATGCATGCATGTATGTATGTATGTATGTATGTATGTATGTATGTATGTATGTATGTATGTATGTATGTATGTATGTATGTATGCATGCATGTATGTATGTATGTATGTATGTATTATGTATGTATTATGTATGTATTATGTATGTATGTATTTTTGTATGTATGTCTTGTCTTGTCTTGTCTTTAACCATCCTCGATTCGAGGGTTGGTCGCTTCATGGACATGCTTTCGCCACTTTTTCCTGTCCTCCGTCTCCTTCAATATCCTCTCGAATGGTAGTTCCATCCACGCGATGATGTTAGCTATCCATCCCATCCTCGGTCTTCCCCTTGCCCTTGCTCCCGAAATTGTACCCTGTATTATTTCCTTTTCCAAGCATCCCCCCTGTTTCCTCATCAAATGACCGAAGTAAATGAGCTTCTTTCTTTTTATCGTGCTCAATAAGGTCCTTTCTGTTCCCGTTTTCTCCAATACCCACTCGTTTGTTCTTTTCTCTGTCCATTGCACTCTCAAGATCTTTCTTAGGCATTTCATTTCAAAAGCATTTATTCTGTCTTCTTCTCTCTTTCTGATCGTCCAACTTTCACACCCATATGTCGCCACTGGCCATACCAAAGCCTTCATGAGTCTGATCTTGGTAATCATTTTGATATCATGACTTTTCCATAGCGTCTTCAACGCTGTCCCTGTGTTGAGTCCTCTTGCTAATTTCTCTCTTATATCTGTGCTGCTGTCTGCATCTTCAGTTATCAGCGATCCCAGGTAATGAAAGGTGTCTACCTGTTCCAGTTTTTGTCCTCCAATTTCAATATTACACGTTCTGCCTTTTTGTGTCATCACTTTGGTTTTATTCATGTTTATCCTCAGACCTCTCTTTTCTCCTGCTTGGTGTAGTCGTTCTGTCAGTTCCTGCAACTCCAATTCTGTTCCCGCTAATAGTACTATATCGTCTGCGTATCTTAGGTTAGTATGTATGTATTTTGTATGTATTAGGCCTATGTATGTATGTGTGCATGTATGAGCACTTGTTATAGCGCCTCTTCTCGATACTACTCAGAGGCACTCCCGATTACTGTAACAGGGCGAACACTGATCGGAGATTCACGCCGAAGCGCATGAGCAATTGCGAGTGGAGGACTTGCTCATGGTTCCTGCGTTCATGTGTGTATGTGTGTAATCTCGAAGTGTATAGTGCATATGAGGTCACTGTTATCCATCAGATGAAAAAACATGCTTGTACCCACGTTGGTTAATGCATATATAGCATTCATCATTAAAATCATTGGTATAAAGAGAAAGTTCACTTTCTTTTCGAATCTGGATACACTGTCATAGCCTATGGATGCTGTGGTCTCAAGTTAAATAAGCTAATTATCGTTTTCGGCGAGTTGTTAAAAACAATTTTGTAAGATCCAGTGATTATGTACACTTGTACAGTTAAGCAATAGGTGCACAATGCACATGCACACCAACCCAGACATAACCCTTTCGTAAAAGAAGATATGTTTGCGTGTTCTTAATAAAACTTTGTCTTACACAGATGGAAAGTGTACCAAGACGATCAGCTTTACTCAACTGCATTAGGGTAAGTCATTTGCATCACAAAATTAATGATCTTGTAAGCTATAATTTGCATTTGTGCTAGTGACTAGTCTATGATAGCACAATATATTTACTCAGTTTTTCTAAATTCAGTTATTATTTGCTTTTATATGCTAGTTAAGAGTTTATTGTTCTGTTGCCACATCGCACCGTCGGCCGTGATGTATCGATCCAACTAAATGCTCTCAGGTGGCCCTGTATAACGGGACCTTCGGCCCCGGAACCTTGGGTCTCCTGCGTTCACCAACACATCTTTAAAATTCGATGTAATTCCGACTTGCACTGAGTTGGTTGTGAAACAAAAAATGTTATGCTAATGCTATGTTATATGCTATAGTATCCAATAAGTTATACTCTGAGAGAGCAATCGCTGTATTGTGCGATGTCATTTGGTTTTAATGGTTTCACTTGCTTTCGTCACGTTTTTACCACAGAGCTGAAAGTGAGCCGGGTCGCACGTTTCCGATATGACATAGATGTTTATGCATTAGCCTCCCCGACCATATATCATGAATATTAACGATGAGTCACATGAAATATTTAGGCATTGACTCCGTCTATGTCATTAGGACCCTAGCAATCGGAAACGTGCAGCTGGGTCTGTCCGGGTCTGAGACCCGTCACCTGGCACTCATCTTGGACACTAGAGTAGGCTAAATATCATTATCTAACGCTTTCTACCCTCCCCCCCAACAGATCCGGCAATTTTTTTAACACAACTTTCAGCTCTGTACTACCATGATGTCAGATGACATCAACGCAGGGATGAAGTTCCATAGAAATTGACTGACGACCAAAGTATATTGTACAGATGAACTTCAATGAGAATGTCAACCTGACACTGATAGAGTCATGAGAGCTGTTAGCGCATAGCATTGTGCATTTCGGTGCTACAAATGGAAGAAAGATATTTTAGAGGTCGGAAAGAAACTCTGAAAAAGTGTGACATTGTGCCGGTTGAAAAATGGGACTTTTTCAGTTCTTCCATGAATAAAATATGAGTGAGGTATTTTTCCACGGCTTCTGATACTGATACACTTTCGACAGGAGTTCGTCTTCTTCTTCTTCTTCCTCCTCCTTCTCCTTCTCCTCTTATTCTTCTTCCTCTTCTTCTTCCTCTTCTTCTTCTTCTTCTTCTTCTTCTTCTTCTTCTTACTTTTCTTCTTCCTCTTCCTCCTCCTCTTCTTTTTCTTGTTTTCTTCTTCTTCTCTTCTTCTTCTTCTTCTTCTTCTTCTTCTTCATCATCTTCTTCTTCCTCCTTCTCCTTCTCCTCTTCTTCTTCCTCTTCTTCTTCTTCTTCTTCTTCTTCTTCTTCTTCTTTTTCTTCTGCTTCGTCTTCTTCCTTTTCTTCTTCTTCCTCCTCCTCCTCCTCTTCTTTTTCTTGTTTTCTTCTTCTTCTTCCTTTTCTTCTTCTTCTTCCTCCTCCTCCTCTTCCTTTTCTTGTTTTCTTCTTCTTCCTCCTCCTCCTTCTCCCTCTCCTCTTCTTCTTCTTCTTCCTCTTCTTCTTCCTTTTCTTCTTCTTCCTCCTCCTCTTCTTTTTCTTGTCTTCCTCTTCTTCTTCTTCATCATCATCATCATCATCATCATCATCATCATCATCATCATCATCATCATCATCATCATCATCATCATCATCATCATCACCATCTTCTTCTTCTTCTTCATCTTCATCTCCTTCTTTTTCTTCCTTTTCTTCTTCTTCTTCCTCCTCCTCCTCTTCTTCTTCTTGTTTTCTTCTTCTTCTTCTTCATCTTCTTCTTCTTCCTTTTTCCTCTTGATGATGCGCTGTAACAATTACTCAATTCACATCATAAGCTTTATTGATCACCAAAAATTTCAGTACATGCATGTTCGTGTAACAGTTCATGGGAGTCGAAGTGTATACATGCCTAAGCCTGAAAGGAGCGATTATCGTTCCGCTAGCATGGTCGCCCCTTTACTAGTTGACTACAGAAGACTAATTGCCCTGCTGTGTATTATGCAGGGAACCCCGACCGAGGGTCAGGCTCCGGTTGAGATGGATGGGAAAAGACAAGCGAGGCAAGTCGACAAGTTCTCTCGAAAGTTCTTCCCGAGCGTCTTCTTCCTCTTCAACGTCGTCTACTGGATAGTCTTCAGCCAACCATTTGCTGGTGACAAGGTCTAACCAACAACTGGCAACACCACAACCACCATCCACCACCACAGCATCAACGCCACCACCGCCAGCACCACTACCAACACCAATACCACCAATAATAGCACCAATACCACCACCACAAGCAACACCACCACTACCGCTTGTACCAACACCAATATCACTATGCCAACACCAATCATACTACTACCACCACCAACACCGCCAGCACCACCACCAACGCCACCAACACCGTATACGACCAACACCACCAATACCTCCAACTTCACAACTGATGAGGGTCAAGGATCTTGCATCCTACCCCATCACACAGCTCTCTTAAATCTGTTTGCATGCAGGAATAATATATACGTGTATACATCACTGTATATAGGTATATTACAATATTACATATATAGTTATATACATTACGCTTATATATCTTTAGATGTATGACAATAATAACTTGTGGTCATGCATATATATATGCAATGTATGTAATATATATTATATAATAATTAGTCTATGCATCACTATATATATATCATCGCAGTCTGGCTGAGTCAAATAATTATCGTTGAAAGTTATTCCATTATAATTTTCTGCATAAATGAAAACTTGTAAACAGCCCTAAAAATTGAGAGAATATTCGATGATCATTAAGCCTGGAAGTAGTATTTACATTATTCCACATGCAGAATTCGACATTTAAGTGGTAGGCTATAGTTTTATGGAATTGAAATGCAATAGAAATTGACGCATACCGGATGACGAAGAATTTCCGATATACTTGCAATTGTATTGTATAAGAGTTTCAGCTTGTATCTCAATGCATTAATAGCTATGTGTACTATTGTGTAGGCCTATTGTAATCTTGAACGCATATAGGCCTACATCAGGGCTGTGCCCTAGGCCTAGGGTATACACGGGTGTGCAGCGTATATTCACCACACAAAGACCAAGTGGGCAATTTCATGAAGGAGCAACACGCATCCGGTCGGCCTATAATTATAGTGGGATGAGATGAGGTATTAGGCCTACGCTGATTCTTAGTCCAGCAAGAAGCTGTGTGAAGCCATGTGTGGAGGATGCAATACGCCAGTTCTTCACAGAAAAACCTACGTGTGCTTACTGCGTGTTCTAAAACTGACTGGAAACCAACGCAGGTCGTAACTAACGGGTGAAACCTTCTTATTGCATGAAACGGTGAAGGACTATTTACGGTGGCTATCCTATATAATGTCCAATTAGTATCAAATACCCGGTATTCGCTTTATGGCAACGTAGTAGGCTGCTGGTTGAGCGTGAACCTATTACCGGTTTCATTTTCTTCATCTCGGCGTATTTAGCTTACGCTGGGTTGTACAAACTTTGCTGACTGCTGCTAACATATCGACTGCAAACTCTTGCGTAGAACTGAACTGCGTCATGCCAGAGGCTAGGGCAAGGCCGTAGCCAGGATTTGATTTCGGGGGGTGTTTCTTCGGTTTCCCGAAAAAACTGATGACTTTTTTTAGTCATCCGACCGAAATCTTCAGATAATGTCACCAATTCATCCTATTTTTTTCACATTTTTAATTTCGGGGGGTGTTTTCGTGGTTTTATTTCGTGGTTTTTACATCATGTGCTAGTAAATGCCTTCTATTATTTTTTACTTTTTCAATTTCGGGGGGTGTTCAAACACCCAAAACACCCCCCTATAGCTACGGCCTTGGGCTAGGGGTCTGTTGCATTAAACTCTGTCACCAGGAAATCATAATAGAGGCCTGCTGAAGCTTCGATAAAGATTCAGATGAACTTCCACCTGTGGATGAATCTCAACAACATCCTGGCTGAGCATTTCTATACGAATCAAACCAGCAGCGGTTTGTGTAACCACTCAACCATTTCATAATTTGTCATTGGTATTACTGCATTGTCAGCATTGAAAGACCACGAGGGCCTACCCTTAAGGGATAATAATTGATCCCGCTAAATAGCTCACCTACGTAGGCTTACAAGTTATGAAATGTTTGCAAAATTGTGCAAATCAGTTATATTGGTGTCTGATTTCTGTGCCCCCCTTTAAACAGGCCCATGCAATTGACACTCGTCTCTCTGCGCGTGGTCAAGATCAGATTAATGAATTATTCAGAATAATGATGTTCTATTTATACATTGTGTTTTATGAGACAACACTTGAACTGTACAGCGCTCAATGTAAAAAATACTATTTGTATACAATCATGCATGGCTAAACAAGCGAATTGCACGGTATAGGCTACGAACATTGTTGTTATTAATATCATGGCCTATTATCGGCTATCGGTCTACGATGCATCTAGTCATCTGCATGGCTACATCGAATGCAAATGACTGGCAACAGCAAACTTCGTTGATACTTCTTTTGACAGTTTATAGATTTTGAACACTTTTAGCCTTTTGCTATGTAAATAAGTCTTTCTATGATCTTTGATATTTTAAGCTTACGAATTTAAAGAAAGGAATCAGGTTTACGTTCAGTAATAAAACGAAAACAGAGACCAATATAGAGAAGAGTTGCTGTTCACTGCTTCCATAGTTACATATATATATTTGTCGCTACTATGACATATATATGTGAAAAATAAGTTAGACTCATATAAGTCAGTCAGCCGCCATGCAGGTCAACAAAGATAAAAGTAGTCAGTCAGTCAGTCAGTCAGTCAGTCAGTCAGTCAGTCAGTCAGTCAGTCAGTCAGTCAGTCAGTCGGTCAATCAGACAGCCGCTAAGCCAACCATGTAGTCAGTCAGCCAATCAGTCAGTCATTCAGTAAGTCAGTTACTCAGTTAGTCACTTAGTCAGCCAGCCACAAAGTCAGCCGTGCAGTCAGTCATTCAGTTAGTCAGTCAATCAGTTTGTAAGTCAGTCAGTGAGGCAGTTGGTCAGCCACCAAGCCAACCCTATAGTCAGTCGGTCATACCTCCAGTAATTAATTATGACCCATGTCCTATGCTGTATAGCCTTACGCCTCTTGCTGTCAGCGTTTTGAAGTAGTCGTGGACTCGTGGTACCATCAAGATCACAACTTTCTGGAATTTCATTCCATAGGCGGCTTCTTCTAACCAGTTAACCATTTAATGGCAGGGTCTCGCTACAGATGGCTGGCTATACTTCATCTCCAATATTCGAGACTCTACATAAACCACAATACATTCCTACAACAGTTAATAACTTATAATTTATCTGAGCAATGGTTATTCCATGGATAAACTTGAACTTCTTGCCGCTCCTCCGCAGGTCTTTAATTTTCTGTCCCACTCAGTAATATTACTGATCCTCAGCGAAGAAACTCACAAAAGCTCTTTCCTCAAATTAATTGTTGTATGAATCCGTGAAACAAGATGGACGAAAGGAAACCCGGTGATGACTGCGTATACCGGATATGACATCAGACCGGAAATGCTTTCGCCAACTATTTCGGACGATTTCAGTAGCTATCACTATTCAACTTCTTGCACGATACTTTTCAGACCGAGACTCTATCTTCTATACTTATAATCTAAAGAATTGTGCCGCGTCACAAGTCACAACAAATGGTATAAATAGGCTACAGACCGATCACAGTACGAGCCACGTCTCTATAGCTGGCTTGGTGACACTGCCTTCATATTAATAACAGACCTCTAAGGGTCAGTCTATGGCTTAGGCCTACACACCAAACGAAACAATGATAGCTCAAAGCTTAATTCACAGTATTCACTCGTGTGAAACGGTCATAGTAACGATATCAAACTGCTGAATTAACTTCAGAATTATTAGCCTAAAACGGTCACAGTAACGATATCAAACTGCTGAATTAACTTTCAAATTATTAGCCTAAAACGGTCACAGTAACGATATCAAACTGCCGAATTAACTTTAGAATTATTAGCCTAACACGGTCTCAGTAACGATATCAAACTGCTGACTCAACTTTCGAATTATTGGCATAAACAAAGCAAACGTTTAATAGTATACAATCCACAGAATCTTTGCCAGTTTTGAAGCTTTCAACAGATGTCCTCATTGTCCTGCCTCTGCCTCCAAGCTGCTAATTGTTGTGTCGACGAGTATCGAATGCCGAACATACCAAACTATCCGCCGACATATTTTGTTTGAGTCATTGCTGGCCTATGATCAGAGAATGGTCAGCGGATGGACTGACGGACGCTGGAGGGGTCGTTGCCATGGCCACACGGAGCCCCCCTTACTCGGGTAATTTACGGCTCTTTGTCTCATTAGGCCTCGGTATATTATATATCGCTCTCTTTCTTTGTATCGCTCTGTTTCTGCCCCTGTCTCACCGTCTCTGCCTCTCTGGCTTAGTCTTTCTCTGTCTCTCTGTTTCTTTCTTTAGTCTCTCTGGCTTAGTCTTTCTTTCTGTCTCTATCTAACTCTCTCTGTCTCTAACTATGTCTCTCTCACTCTCTCTTTGTCTTTCTTTCACAGTATTTCTCTACCTCTCTGCTTCTATCTCTCTATATATATATATATATATCTGTCTCTCTGTGTGTCTCTCTGTCTCTCTCTGTCTCTGTCTCTCTGTCTCTCTCTGTCTCTCTCTGTCTCTCTCTGTCTCTTTCTGTCTCTCTCTCTGTCTCTCTCTATCTCTGTCTCTCTGTCTCTCTCTCTGTGTCTCAATCTGTGTCACTCGGTGTCACTCTGTCTTTGTCTCTATCTAACTCTCTCTGTCTCTCTGTCTGTCTGTCTGTCTGTCTGTCTCTGTCTGTCTCTCTGCTTTGTCTCTTCGTCTCTGTGTCTCTCAGTCTCTCTTTCCCAATTATTCTCTATCTCTCTGCTTCTATCTCTCTGTCTCTCTGTCTCCGTCTCTTTCTGTCTCTGTCTCTATCTAGCTGTGTCTCTCTCTATCTCTGTGTCACTCTGTCTCCGTTTTGTTTCTCAGTATCTGTCTCTCCGTCTTTAACTCTCTCCCTGTCTCTCTGTCTCAGTGTTTCTCTATTTCAATGTTTCTGTCTCTATGTCATCGTCTCTATGTCTCTCTGTCGCTCGATCTCTCTGCTCCCTTCTTGCATGTATGTCTGTCTATCTGTCTCTCGGAGGACTGAAGCCAATGACCCTGCAGCACGTAGCCTACGGCCATCGACCAGTTGAAAATCTACCAGCAACATCAAACTACGGACCAAAGTGACCTTGGGAACGCTTGAGACGGCGGGGTCAGCCAACAGACGCTCGATGTAGGAATGGAACGGAAGTGTCTCTGCTCTGTAGTGTAGTACTCGGTCCCTATTAATAGGCTATTATTCGACTTGTTTTCATCTTCGTCAAATGGATCTCCATTGGGCAGCACTTCTCTTAACCTATTTTTCACTTCTAATTGGCTGACTGCCTTCGAATGGTCAGTCAGCCCGATTGAAATATAGATCAAAATTAAATTCTAATTTTAGACTTTCTGATATAATCGTTGTCTATATTTAATCCTATGATCTCGACCATGGATGATACCCGTCTGTGCCATATATAGATAGCAGGAACAACGACAATATGGCAGAGGTGCTATGAGTTGGTGCTCAAACGCCCACCATAAAATTAGGAGCTGCACCATGAATGCCACTATTACGGGGCTAATGACGAAAGATTATGACGATTATTATGACGATTATTATGGCGATAATTATGACGATTATTATGACGATTAGCATGGCGATTATTATGGCGATTTTTATGGCGATTATCATGGCGATTATTATGACGATTATTCTGACGATTATGACGACTACGAAAGCGACGACGAAGATGATGATTGCGAAGGCAATTATTAGAGGAGAAGGAAGCGCTGTTGATGACAGCAAAGAATAGTTTGACATTCACTAAGGTTCATATAATTATAAGATCAAGTGATTTGACCTCGCATACAAGAAGAGTCAATTAGGAGAGAAATTCTATTTCCAATGAAGGCATAGGCTGTCTATTAGACCTCTCTCACCTGTTAGAGCGAAAGTAATTGAACGCCCACTCGTGAACTGAAGTCAGACATCTATGTGTATGTGCATGTATCTGTGACTATGCCTAGCAGTTCTAGCCGCAGGTGCACCGTTGACTAATGCCTTTGATAGCCATTGAGGCAAATAGCATCCAGCAGGATGCCTGAAAGACCTATTAAAGTTTCGTTGGAATCTATAGACGTAGTTAGTCAGGAAATAAATAAAATCACTGAAGGTCTATTATTAGTCCCTCCATGCCGACTAATAGATTGATTTCTGAATATATATATATATATATATATATATATACTCCTATGCATGTACAATTGTACATTGTAGGGTCCTATGTGATCATGCGTGTATGTACGCATGCACGTGTGTGTGTGTGTGTGTGTGTGTGTGTGTGTGTGTAGGTCTAAGGTGTGTGTGGTGTGTGTATGTTTGTGTGTGTGTGTGGGTGTGGGGGTGTGTGTGCGTGGGTGCGTGTGTGGGTGTGTAGGTGTGTGTGTAAACGCATGTAGTGTGCATGAACATGAAAGTAGGCCTATGCATGTAAAGGCATGTGTATTATAATTATGGAAACATATTGTATATCGAATGTGTATGTATGCATGTAGGCCTACAAGCCCTACATGTATGTGTTCTAAATGCAGCATTCTAAGAAACTTTCCGTTGGCGCTAATAGTTATCCTAACTAAGATTCATAGTACGGCCAGTGATGGTCAAATGACAGGAAAGGCCTCCATAGAGAACTCCTTCAAACATGTAGAGCAGAGCTAATAATTCTTCTTACTCATGATAATATTGCTAGAATTTTCTTAGAAAAACTTGCATTACTA
>OX457038.1:31366567-31464067 GCA_949752735.1 Lumbricus terrestris | reverse complement strand
GGTGTGTAGGTCGAACGGACCGTAGTCCTTCGAACCGGACCAACAGCGGACGACACGGGACTCGGAGACCGGGTCCGAACCGTTGAGGACCTTGGTCCGTGGTAGGACGAACTACGACGCAACACTCCAGGACCATAGCCCTGTACACAGGCGAACATCATTGCTATAGCAGCATGTAGCAATTGTAGCATCGCACATCATTGCTAGTAGCAGCATGTAGCAATTGTAGCATCGAACATCATTGCTAGTAGCAGCATGTAGCAATTGTAGCATCTACTGTGAGAGTCTGCACTGGGTTTCACTACAAGGCTTTTTATTTCACATTTTGACCTTGGGCTATACTACGCCTACATTACATTTTATTACATTGTGCTTCAATGAGCCGTTCACCGTTTATGGTGTCTAAATAGCCTGCATGGAGTTTCACTAAATCGCTTCAATTGAATTGCAACATTTCAGTAATTGATTTATTGTGACTATATTCGTGGTTTTCGCTATACGTGAGATGGTATGCAGCAAACAGTAACAACTAATATTTGTCATCAAAACGTGCAAAATCAGAAGAGAAGACATACCCTATAGCTCGTCTACTGCGAGAATATAAGCTTATGAAACTGCTTTTAAAATATATTGCGTCGAAATGCTAAAATCGTTTTTCAATGTCACTGAGTGTTCTTGTCATTTTATATGCATGTTTTGAATGCATAGATTTTTAATTGTAAATTTAACAACGTACATCTTAATTGTATACTTTTCATCGTACATATATTCAATCGTAGGGCCTATAGCTTGGCTGTACATATATTTAATTGTAAATTTCAAACGCGTAATTTAACTGAAGGACTAATTTTTAATTGTATTTTTACCCTATAGTAGAGCGTTCGAGGTGCTGCAATCACATCATCTCCTGAAGACTTCAGTTCCGACTAAGAAAGACAAAAATCAAATTCCTATATAGTAAGTCGTTTTAAAATTGAATCTCTTCACGTGAAAACAGGAAATTGCTTTGCGGCAATAATAACATTGAATCTTAAAAGTAATATTAAATTTAGATTATTCCTTTTTCTGGTTACTGAAGTGCAGCTCGATTGTTGCTGAAGGTTTTACGCACAGCATGCAGTCTGTCGAAACCAGTTTCAAGCCTACACAAGCTTGTAGCATGAGTGTGCTGTTAAACATGTATAGTGCGCAGTAATTGTGAATCTAGTATGCTTGACACATACAGAGCTTCTGGCGCTAGATAAATGTAATTACGATCAGACATCAGCAGTGATTTATGTTTACCGAATGGATGCAACGGGAGCGACGGTTTGAATTAACAGATGAAACATTTAAAATTATTATTACAGTATAATGTATAATGTGTGTAGACTATGTAGCCTATGTACATTATAGGCTGTTACCTATTTTCCATAGACCAGATTCTAATCACCGCACACCTTGAAGAGAACACACTGGAGTGACTGGATAGTAACTATTATCCTAATTTACTAATCCATGGGTGAAGAACAAAAACAGATGAAAAAATACTTGCATTACAGCGGGTAACAGCTTAGAGGCCAACACGGTAAGTAACCTGATAGAGCGTGTAATATCCTATTAGCAGCGTAAGTTACCTCAATACGATCCAGATTACGATGGGCTTGACGAACTGCCAGGTCAGCCACCGGGTTCAGCTTCCGAGCATGGTCGTGATGATGAGTCACTACTGGCTGACTCTACAATGGATTCACACCTTCGTCAACTTTAATTGTTATGTTAAGGATGCAATAGAATGCTTCTCTAGCCACAGATTTGACAAAAGAAAAATAACGAGAATAGTATAACAATTGTTTATAAGTTATAGTGTTCGAAGAATTGAAACCACATAGGCGCTGAACATGTGTCAAGGCAACTGTTTAGCTGCTCGTGTCATGCAAGTCAACAACGACAACGCTACCACAGACAACAAAATAAATTTAGCAATAACAATCATGTGCATGTATCCACAAGAACGCAGAGCGATAAATAATTTACAACATGCCCATTGTCATACATACATACATACATACATACATACATACATACATACATACATACATACATACATACATACATACATGCATGCATGCATGCATACATACATACATACATACATACATACATACACACATACACACATACACACACACACATACATACATACATACATACCTGTAGCTGGAGATCATAGATAGCTGGCGTCTGATGATATCCAGCATCCACCAGAATCGGTCCGTTCGTGTAGAGCACCGATTGCTTCGTCACGATCGGCTGATGATGATAATGATGATATACAGGGGTCAAGGTCACGGGCTGTGGCGGAACACTGGCGGCCCTTCCTCCTCCTCCTCCTCCTCCTCCGTACCTCGACAGACGGTGGGTGATGGGAGCGAGCAGCTTCACCTCGTAGTCGACGTCTGCGTCGGTTGATGAATCGTCAACTGTCAACGGAGGAGGGCGAAGGACGGAGCTGACTGCGATTGACCTTCTCCTTGACGTCAGTGGATAGGCGAATGGATGGCCATGGTGGGTCCGGTTGATCGTCTTCACGTATGGCTGGTTGGATGAAGAGTTACCCTACAAGACGAACGACGCTACAGAGATGGAGGAAGAGGGGTTAAAAGGGTAGAACAAGAGAAATGTTTGAAAAGGTGAAGCAATTAACTGGCAAATTTGTACCGCGAATGGGTGCACTGAGATAAAGAGAAGGTAGCGTGATTAAAGATGGAGAGGAAGTTAAGGACAGATGGAGAGAATACACAGAGGAATTGTACAAGAAAGACCCGCGGGTAAAAGAAGAACAGCCTGAACAGGTCAACCAAATCAACTACGATGTATATACATGTACTGTATCAACATGAATGAAGAAAACATGCAACGCACTACGTCACAAGGCCTTGTCCATTGGTGACCTTTAGACAGAGATGGCCAATTGGCCATTGCGTGAGCACGGATGACGACCCTAATCCTAAATATTCGTTTATTCTTCAGTCATTCAAGAACCTCTTTAAGAAAACTACTCAGAGGTGCTCTCAACTTCAGCACAGGCAAAAGTACAGTTTTAAAGTACTTATCGAATGTGTCCGAGAGTGACCTATAGACCATTATTGTTATGATTTGTAAAAATCCTTCTCATGCCTTCCTATCTCATCTAAAGACAGTTTTATTTGGCCGCGCTGAGGTTGGGAGTGCCTCTGACGAATCAAGGAATAACCTCGACCTGAACGGCAGCTGTTGTCCTAGGCCTAACTCAAACATTAGACGGAAGCCAACACATACAGAAGGAACAGAAAGAAAACTAAACAGACAAGAAACTTACAACTCGATCAGAACTAAAGCAGCTTTAGATAAATCTGCGATTACACGTTTTAAACACATATGAACATTATTTTACGTGTATACGTACTATACGTGTTCATTTATCCAGCACGTTTCTGTCAAATGCTCAATGTTCTGCGAGTCTTTCATACGATAAAATATTCGACTGGATAAGCTGCTGAAAACTTTCCAGGTTAGATAACTTCAAACAGCGAAACAACATTATTTCGATTTGTACAATAAGCATAATCGTAATCTTAATCGTAATCGTAATCTCGCTGTAGAACTCTCGAGATTACGATTACGATTACGATTATGCTTATTGTACAAATCGAAAGTGAGGCAGCATGATTAGTGAAACGATTATTTTATTATTGTTACATTTATCACTATTAATATTGTTATTGTTATGATTATCGTCACGATTTTTTTTAAATTTCAATCAATCAGTGGTTAACTGAAATCCTTTCTTACGATCAAAGAGTTGACGTCACGTAGGAACTGTTGATCGTTCCGCTTCGATGCGGTCGACAGAGCATCCGTGTTGTCAATGGCGGCTCTCGAAAACAGATAACTGTTTTGAGCTGCAAAGTTTGTATCCTCTGAAACCGGAGGTTCTAAAGAATCAAAAGCAACAGATAATACAGCAATAGCAACAGCAAAGACAATAGAAACAGTCCTTCACTCACAATAACAACAGCAAAGACAATAGAAACAGTCCTTCACTCACAATTGCTCTGCAATACGATTTGCGCCGTTGAGGCGTGTGTGAATTTCTGAGCTTTTTAAAAGAGTGTGCAGCATGCTTTTTGTTTTCTGATCCAAGGCTTCGTCATGAAGGAGGTGAAAGGTTACGCTTCCTAAGTTCCTAAAGATCTTTACTGTTGTAAGTGGAATGCGTGACAAACTGTTTACACGGACCACGGTAGACCTCTGAGCGGTGCTGTATTCAGAACTTTTAACTTTTGAGGTGAGTACGCGCTGCCGCCGAAAAAAATTGAAAATTCTGATGACCTTTTTAGTCATCGAAAAAATTTCTCACGACCTTTTCTTTTTTTAGCCATCGAAATTTCTGACGACCTTTTTTAGTCATCGAAGCTTTTTTCGTGATTTTTCGCCCGGAAACCTTTAAAACAGCGTAAAACGCTCTACTTTCATGATTTTTTGCCTTCTTAATTCGCGAATTTTACCTGCGTAGCCTATACCCACTTGGTCTTACTGAGGTTCTTTGGGTATACCGTATACGCTGTATAGAGGCCTATAAAGCACACGCCGGTACCCGCGTGTACCTTCGCTTTTTGAGGTGAGTATACGCTGTCATTTTTTCCCGGAGTTGAGTATACGCCGTTATACCCGCGTATACCCTTGAGTACCCTACCTCTGAGCCAATTTTGCGCACATGTTTTCGCACATCTGCACCAGTCGCGCTGAGCTGTCTAGTCTAGTCTAGTTGTAGCGGTGTGTGCTTTATGGACCCCAACGGAAGTTGAACTAATGTTGCCATGGTTACGACCTGATTGAAAAACTAAACGAAGAAAATCCAACGATCCATGAAATTTACTAACAATCTACGATATGATATGATTTGACTGTATTAGTCGTAGTTTAGTAGTGTTTGAGTTTGTTTAGTAAGTTTAGTTTAGTAATGTTTGAGTTTGCTGGAAAAAATAAGAAGCACCGAACGAATATAATGAGCACAGTCTATAGGCAGCTCATGATTAATAAAGTAATTAATGTTTAGGTCAGCTACTCACCCCCAACAGGTACGGAAGCAGCTCTTCTGTGCAATCGGAGTACCACCATCTTGGACGTCTCTCTACAAGTTCATCGAACTAAATAATTACTAAACAAGTAGACTAATTATATTAGCAGCATAATTACAGCAAACACTCGTTTGGGAAAGTGTATCGAAAGATTATTAATAAATTATGATATATGGTATGTCGACAGTAAACCAAAAGTAATCAGACACTGATAAAAAAAACCTGAGTGTCCGACAAATATTGATGCTGGCTTAGCGACGATCGCAAAACCTTGGGCCTCATTAGAGCATGGGCAATATAAATAATAACAGAATTGTCAAAGTCAGTGAACTCCAGAAAACAGAAAACATTCGAAATTACGACAGCAATCGCAATTAACAGACACACACACACACACACACATACACACACACACACACACACACACACCAATAAACAGACTTTGACATCTGCTACAGCTGCTGTTGGCTTATAGCTGCTACAGCTGTTTGGAATTATAATCATGCCAAAAATGCTGAATTTCTCAAATTGTGGTGATAAAAGATAAAAGCGAGAGAGAGAGATATATACTCTTAGTTGTGACAAATAATTGGCAACTACAACGCAAGCGCACAAACAATAAAAAAACTTGAATATTATAATGGGAATTTTAACAAATGCTACCGGTACACATACACAATTTTACACATAGTCTATTAAATTGCTGAAATCGTTAGGGTAAAGATGAACGAGATGGCTTTAAGATGTGATAAATAAGCATGTACAGGGCATCGTGATTGGGTCCACGACATTACCCCTAAAACATTACACCCACGCTATCACCCATGTCATTATCCCCCTCCCCCCTCAGGATATCTAAGTATCTAAAAAAAAATGAAGCGTCGAAATGTCTGGCCACTCAAAGTGATGTTGAACCGTTTTTCGCGAATGCTCGTTTCTTCGACGCCGACACTTAGGCCTAAGGTGCAAACTGTCTGCCTTCTGCTATCCACCGAAGCACTTATTTTGACCAGTTTCAAAGTAAATCCATCAAGTGAAATAACTAAAACACTGTACAATTGTACATACTATTGCTATGGATTCAATCGGTAAAAAAAATTCCTGTTCGTTAAGCGCAAAAGCCGATTGCTTTATTAAAATCGCAGCTAGCGTACCTCCAAATTGCCGCAGTCTCGCACTACTTCCGTATCCACAGCCGTGACCTTAGACTGTCTGTTTACGCGACTGCTACTAGCAGAGATATAGCACCGGCATCTGAACTGCTACTTAGCCATATAAGCAACGTGTACAGGAGCTGCGCGAAGCAGTGGGAGGAAGGAAGGAGCGGTGGCTGCATTCTAGAACGTCTACTCACTCACTCCTCCCAACTGGAAGGAAAAAACGGAGGAGGATGGAAAGAGGGAAGGCACGAGCGTTGGCGGGATGCTCTGGCTAATTTTAGCATTCATCCCATGATGCTTTCCAGGACTTTGGCTGCTGCTGCCGCTGTCAGATTCCAGGCAGCCACCGGTGGAATGCCCATGGCAAACAGATGCATGCGTGCTATATAGGTGGACCGGAGCCTAAGGAAGAGGCACTGCCCTCTGAAATAGGCCGACTGCAGAGTCTGACTCTCAGACGCGCAATGCATCACTTCAATATAATAAATAATATGGTTTATAGCCTAGACATTTATACATGTAGATTGTAGAGCCATAAAGATGCTGCGATGGAAAAGTCACAGAAAGCTACTGAAGTGAAACGAAAACAAACAAACGACAGGAAATTAGTTTCTTAGCGAGAATAACATTCATATTGAACGTTATTGAAAAATGTTCGTATTGAGCTGGAGAGAAAGTGAATGAGTGAGTGAGTGAGTGAGTGAGTGAGTGCGTGAGTGAGTGAGTGAGTGAGTGGGTGAGCGAGTGGGTGAGTGAGTGAGTGAGTGAGTGAGTGAGTGAGTGCGAGTGAGTGAGAGATAGAGACAGACAGACAGACAGACGATCAGAGACAAAAACAGAGACATAGCCTACACAGAAAGATCAAGGTAGATAGATAGCGAGTATGAACAAAACTTGATGGAAAGGGAAGATAAAGACGAAGGAAAATAAGAGTAACCGAAATACAATTTTCAAATAAAAAAACAGGTCTAAAGATCCTGCAAAAGTAGAGTCACTGGTATCCCTGCGCCAGTTTTTTGTTGCATTTAGGCTAGCAGAAAATGATAATATAGAACTACTTTATTTCTATCACAGACTATCAGGTCCTGGTCCCTTCGTATACCCTATAGGCCTATAGCAATTCTCTTTGAAGAACTTATATAGCCTACACCGGACCGTCTTTCGTTCTCAGAGACCTCACACATATCAACTCTTCTTGTCCAATTGTGCATTACGCGTTTGGAATGCGGCCTGCGTAGGCGTCGACTGAACGCATATGCATGAAAATATTGCCGCTACATAATTTTTCAGATAAGAGTAGATATAATGAGACGACGTAAAGATGCTTAATATAATGACAGTCTAAATGTCATTAAGACTAACCTTCCGTCGGTGTTTCGATATTGCTCTTGATGCTCGTTCCTTCCTACAGACGGTTTCCGCCAGACTGCAACCGACGTCTGCAGGCAGGCCTGACGTTCCTTACGGACCTACGCGTAGACCAACTATATAAACATTAAACAGCATATATATATATATACATCTGCTCATATATTCATTAGAATATACGTAACTGTATATATGTAAATATATATAAAGTTGCTTGTGTATAGACGTCTTATCTACTGCCTAACCTGTGTGTTTATCTGCCAGCATGTGCATGCGAATTCAGCTGCTGCCGTTTAGGATTTTCACCCCATTGCACATGGGCAGACATTCGAATAAACATTCTAACCAGCTGTAGAATGGACATTTAGTAAGGCAGTCGGTAAGCACTTAGATGGCTATGCCTGCACATAGACATTAACATAGACTTTTTAGTGCCATTCCAGCTGACACTGGAGTATGGACCTGCGCTTCGTTTATTCATCGAAATAGGCATTCTGAATAGACTTAGGCAGGTAGCAATTCGCTTGCTTTATTAATCGGAATGGGTATTCCGAACAGGTATCGGATTGTGCAGCCGCCGTTTGCATACGGATAGTCTCACGTGTATTAATATATCCGCTGATAAAACGAGCACAACCCAGGATACATGGAAGATTATTATTTAGATATTTGGATATTTGATTTCTGAATGATCTACTTTTCCCTTTCGTTTTGATGACTGACTGATTTGAATGCTTCATCAGTTCTATCATTTAGATTAATTTCATAACCAAAATAATTCCAAACGTTATAATATAACATCTATTGGCCGTCGTTTTTAGTTTCTGCAGGGCCGCACTAATGTTACAGCTGGTCGTCCGGGTGCTCCATTGGCCCCCTTCTGAGAACCCAACGATCCACCATGCACTTATTTGCTACAGCGGGCCCAAAAGCAGATTAAGGCATGTTCATTGTTCAATATGTTCGACCGAGCAGGGCCCACGCTTTAGGGCCCGACTCATGCAAAAGAAAAAATTCAATGGTTCATTAGATCTATTGCACTTATCTTGTTAATTCGAATCTACTCGCAAAAGGACAAAATTAATAACTCAGAGCAAATTATTCGAAACCATCATTTTTTATGGATTAGGCTACACAGCTTTCGCACATGTGTGCACCGACCCCATATGTGTTTCAATTGCTGTATGACATGGTATTGTATCTATAAATTTATATAGCGCCTCTCACAGTGCAAACGAATCAGAGGCGCTCCCAGTGCGCGAGATTAGGCAGATTAATCTCTGAATCAGCCTGAAATTCTAGAAATTCTGCATAATTATTCAAACACTTAGACCCTGTTAGCCTATTTCGTCTGTTAGCCTACCTCGTCTGTTAGCCTACCTCGTCTGTCCGAATCGCAAGTGCTATGTAAAGATAGGCCTACTAGGAGGACTGTCTACTGCAGCGTTTCCCAAAGTGGGTTCCGCGGAACCCAAGGGTTCCGCGAGACGAGCACAGGGGTTCCGCGAACAGTTGAAAAAATCGAAATTTTAGTGAAAATGCACTGAAAGTTTTAAACTAGTCAAGCGTCTTTGTGTTTTGTCCCCGCCGCAATCTGAAATTTCCTGGCTAATTTGAAATCCAGTTTCAATTTTTAAACATCATTCACTGATGACTACTGAGACATAGTAGGTCAGAGGTGTAAAACTTAACAGGGACGCAGCCATCTTTGCTATCGTTAACCCGACAAAGATATATAATTTGAGCACGATTAGGTCTAAACGCAGCAGCTTAAAAAGTAGGCCTACCCCAAGTCAGATTATTGTACAGCAGCAGTAAGTTGTAACAAATAATAATTTTATTTGTTGGTGCAAAAATTTACAAAAGTTCAGCAACTGTCTCGTAAATTTGGGTTCTTGTTTTTGATTTAAACGATACAGCTGTCAATAGGAATCCAGCTTTCAAGTGTCAAGACAATTAGGCTATAGTAGACAAAAATGCATAAGAATAAAAAAGGGCTGTTCGTATTCTAAACTTCACGTGCGCTACTCTCAGTATTTTGATGATCAAAATTTGATCCATGAGTTGTGGTTTTCAACTTTATTTTTCATAAAAGATAAATAAACTTTGTACAATTATAGTGTTTTGATAGACTTATAGCCTATATTAGTATGCTTCTTATAGGCGCTATGCATGCTTCAGTGCGTTTAGTTGAGATTGGGGTTCCGCACGAAAATATTAGAACACAAAGGGTTCCGTGGCCCAAAAAGTTTGGGAAACGCTGGTCTACTGGATTGTCGATCATTCTCTCAGCCAGCGTATACACTATACAGAATCCATGCATGTTGATTTTAATCAGAATTTAATAAAAACTTCAGTCAACCGTGTACGTTGCTTTTGTACTTAATTGCAATTAGATTTAGGTCACATTAACGCTTCACGTAAGAAACCTAGAAAGGTGCCATGGGGTGTGGAAAAGCCTATAGCCTACACGATTTAAATTTCAATCAGGCTATATTGCAGTAGCAGAAGAATGCAAGCCTGTAAGCAGGCTGTAACGCTAAACCATCTGCCATGGACACATTTTGTAGGCCTAAGGTATGTTGGTCAAGGACTTTCCAGTAACCTATTGTATGTAGGCTACATGGATGAAAGACGCGTTCTATAGGCCCATTATATCGCCAACTTGAATAGTTAAATTAACTTTGGGCCTAAAAGAAGTTTGGGCTTTTCGGTAGAACTTTGAAGAGAGAAATAGGTCTATGTTGATTTGCCATCAAGTGTAGATGCATGATGTTCAGAAATTTCGCTTGAAAAATTAAAAGAAAACGCTACAATTGTTTAAGAATTTTAAAAGAGATTATTACTCGACTGGTTTTACGCGGTTCGATTTAATTATTCCCATTTTCGATTTCCATTTTCCAATAATTGAGAGAGACCTGATATCTCTTTTCTATCACTAAATTTGATTGACCTATAGGCCCTATAGCATGCAGGGCGTAAAAGTGTCAGTGAGTCATGTTTCGAACTTATGCTTGCAAATATGCAAGATGCATCGCATTGATTGTCAGAGTGATTGTCAGAGTGATTGTCAGAGTGATTGTCAGAGTGATTGTCAGAGTGATTGTCAAAGTGATTGTCAGAGTGATTGTCAGAGTGATTGTCGGAGTGATTGTCAGAGTGATTGTCAGAGTGATTGTCGGATTGCTTGCAATGTTTTGTATGACACAACACAATCATATCGTTGTATATGATTTCATTATGGTTTCATTAAAACTATTGTTCACTACAGGCGCTCCTAAGATACACGCGTGAAACTGAGTAGCCTAATCATACATGAGTCAGGGATCATATAATAATTATGGCCAAAAAGGAACCTAGCAGCAAATTTTAACTAGGTCGTGAACTCATTGACCTTAGGCTGGTCATTGTCTGCCAAAGTCTTTGTCTTCATAACAATAATAATAATTGTTTATAGACCTAACAGTCTGAGCGTCTGAATAAGCGAAACAACTTCTGTTTACCTATACGAGTCGCCGGACAAGTCATCGTCCCTGGAAAGACCACAGGTCCACATGTCTTCTTAGCTCGGATTTATCAGATTTTAAAGAGATTACCATAATCTGCTGACGTCTACCGTAGTTCCACATCGCGTGCATAAATCCCGTAAGCCACCCCCCCCCCAGTCCGACTCGTTCGTCTTAATTCTTGTCCAAGTTGTCCTGTACAATAGGCTACTATAATCGAATAGTATACTCACGACTAAAGGTAGGCTAATCTGCTGAAAATAGGCATGGAGCAAAGCAATTGACGGCATAATTATATAGGCGTATACTGTAAATTTTATGACCAGAGTACAAATTCTCAATCGACATTCTGAATTTTAATTCCACAAAAGTCGTTTCAAGCCTACGCTTTCCGCCGATTTTATTTTCAAGACGCAAATTGCACATTCAATATGAACCCCTCGCATAGGCATAGAATTAGCCTACAATATATTGTCCGTAGATAATTATGTGCTTAAATCACCTGATTGATTCAATATCATGCAATTACTGGAATTTATCTCAGTCAATTTCTACAAAGATAGCTTGCCAATTTACGTAGGTCTATAGATTCTCATCTAAAAATAAAATAAATAAAATAATTGTTCGTCATCACGATCTAATATTAACGACAATTTTCTGTGAGTATTTTAGCGTATACCAAATTTCCACGTCGACATTCGGCATGCGCTATATTAAGTCGTCACGTAGCCTACGTAGGCTTCATGATAGCCTAAAGGCAGTAGACTATAATTTATACTCTCATCGAAAAGAGGTTTCACGGATGCTGAACTCTCTCGTTCGACAACACAGATGCATTTTCTCGCATTATTATTATATTCCGGCTAATTAAACACCGCCTCGGATTAATCTATCTTAAAATAATCCGCTTGGCGAAAGCGTCATCGTCAACGCTACTTCTAATAATCTTCAGCGGATCCGCCGTAGGAGAGCGAAGGCGGCGCCGGGGGGGAAAGCGTCACCGCGGCCACTCTACGTCGGCTGCGGGAAGGGCTGCTGCTGCGGCGGCTGGCCTGGGCAGCGACGGGCGGGCGTCAAGGCTGTTCACCGTTCGGTAACCTCACGGTTGATCGATGTGAATGTCCGTTCATACCTCGCGACGACGACGACGACGACGACATCGTCTATAAATATGGTGAGTAGCGACGAGAGATGCTAACAGATGCGCTTGATATCTTCGTGTGATGATGAGCAGCAACGCATGGTGGGAGCATGAACGTGAGATTCTGCATCTACATTGTTCCTAAATCTTCATTGAGGTACGGTGTGCATTCATAACAAAGCAAATTGACGATACGTCATCGTTATTTAGAGCTTAGATCTGTATACATCGGAGTGCGAGCAACTTGGTTGGACGCTGAAATATTTCCTACGCGGAACCTGTTGCACGATAGCAAATTGAACTTCAATGGGAACAAATCGGTTGGAATGTAACTTCGATTATCTCTCATTAACGCTGATGAAAACTCTTCACACAGTGACTATTGTCAACAGAATTTCTGCCTGCCACTGTTCGCCGTACAGAAAACAATGGAAGCCAAACTCATCATTGACGAGTTTCAGAAAGTTGACGTTCCATTCGTCTCATCGTTGGATCTCCCACAGCGGAACAATCCCAATTTGTCTTCTGCGGAACACTGGAACGTATCCTCCATCATTCCGGAGGGAAGTCCTCACGCGAATCGCGAGACGGACGAATTCCACGCCGTCTTCTATCGTCTGGTCGTTCCATTCCTCTTTGGACTCATCTCCATCCTCGGAATGGTCAGCAACGGTCTCGTCATACACGTAATCATCTCAAGGTCGAGATTCAAGTCGGCCAGAAACGTCCTTCTTCTGAACCTGGCCTTCGCCGATCTGCTTTTCCTCGTTCTTCTCCCTCCCTTCACCGTCCTACGGCTGGTCAGCTCTCACTGGCCATTCGGTGAGCTCGGCTGCAAACTGTCCAACTACCTGGTCAACGTTGTGTCTTACGTGACCGTCTACACGCTCGTCACCATCGCCATCGTCCGCTACATGACCTTGGTGCACAGCAAGAGCACGGCTCGTCTGCGGACACGACGCAACGCCAGCATCGCCATAGCAACCATCTGGTGCGTCATGTTCACGGTGAACGCGCCGATACTTACGTCATACGTCGTCAGAGATGACGTCGATGGTTACCAACGCTGCGAGCAGGACAGCCTCGCATCTGGTCAACGCATCTACGGCGTCTTCTTCGTCTTCGCCTACCTGCTACCGCTGGTCATCGTCCTCGTTCTGAGCATCGCCATGTTTCGCTACATCTCCGATCGACACAGACCCCGCTTCTACGTGGCGGAAAAGTCTTCGACCAGGGTCCGACTGGCGGGTAGACTTCTGCTGCTCGTTGCCGTTTTGTTCGCGGTGCTCTGGCTTCCCATGCACGTTCATCTGCTTGTCGTTTACTTCGGAAAGACGCCGCCAGGCCGAGCGCACGAAATGCTCAACTTGCTGGGGAACTGGATGGCCTACTTCAACTCGTGCATCAATCCAGTTATCTACAATCACACGTCGAAGGACTTCCGGAAAGACTTTAGAGAAACGCTATGCTGTAGACAGAAGAAGAACGTCTTAGTGGGTCAATGCGTTTAGCAAGAGACACATAGCAAGAGAACTTTGTAGTGTTAAAGAGCCGAACTGTTTGTGGATTTGACAATTGCCTTTAAATTCTCGAAGATGTTTCTCTTTGAACAGTTTCATTTTATAAAGTTCTGAAAAGAACATTTCAAAATAACATGTAGACGTCTAATGGCAAATATTCAATTACCAAAGAGTTACAAAGTTAAAATAACGTGTTCTTGAATTTCTGTAAATCACAATGCATACACTCCAAACGTGAGTAGGCCTACAGCTTTGCAATGCATAAGTGTAGGCTATAGCCTATATGACATCGATGTTCTGTAAAGAGCATTTTCAGAATCTCTTATTACAATCGCTGTACGCAGTAGATCTATATACCTATTACAAACATGACTGTCTACGAAATAGCCTATTGACACTGTGTGTCCTAACATAAGAAGTGAATATATTCTATTATTGTGACTGCGTTTGAAGGAATAATAGGCCTACGTGGGTTAACAGAAATGCCATTAGGACCTACAACTGAATGGAAGAAAAAAAACGATTGTGTCGTGCTGATAAATGGAATGATACAGGGAAAAGAAAATGGATGCGTAACATATTGAAAGAGTTTTCAATCATAAGAATTATAATCGCTGGATGAACGGAATGGAAAAAAGATGGAATTGCTGGAACGGCAGAACAACTAAATGGAGCAAAAATGTCGCTACCTTAAGCCAGGGGTTTCGTTGTATTTAATCTTGTATGCTTTATGTAGGCCTATGGTATAGCCTACCTCTCGCAGTGCACAGAGGCTCCAAGTGCATGCATAAACCCATGGAAAAGAAAGCGGTATGGAGACAAGGGAAATAGGCTACATGTAAGCATTTGGAGCATCAGAAAACAGCGACAAACGTGTCAAATGTCAAATGTCGACGCTTGTGGCCTAAAGTAAGCACGACACGGTGATCAGATTTCTCATTTAGTTCGTCCATTTTCGCAAGAAAGTCACGAAGAGCTATTCGCTGAAAATGAAAAATCATCCTATGATCTACTGAGCAGAAACTTCAATTTAGTCAGAAGTAGGACGAGTCTAACGCACCGAAGAGGGGGGGTCCGAATATTATTAAGAGGGTATACAGACAGGGTTTAAAGTGAGTGCACCATGCATGGGAACGCGTGGGAACGACGTTCCCACTACTCACCCAAACCACTTTAACCACTGTGTACAGACAAGAGCACCGCACATATTCAGCAATGCTGGTTTATTGACGACTGACACAACGAGGTTCCGATAGCCTATAATATCATGGAGTACATGTATACATAAGCTATAGAAAGCTGGAAGATGGACACACTTATAATAATGTTTCATCTATAGGCCTAAATGGCCAATTACAATTATCAACCTAAGAGCAAATTTCAATATAGACCTATAAGCACCCTACAGAAACATAATTTTTATGTCTTAGTAAATTAACTATTATTTGGCATCATAATAGCAAAACGTATGGATTTTTCTGTATGCTAGTTCAGAGTTGAAACAGATGCGATACTCATCTTCTTCAGACAATCGAAGTAACAAAAAGAACACCGATTTATTTAAGGATGGACATTGTGATACCATGGCAAGCTGACATATATTTCTTTTCTTTTTCCTTTTGAGTTGACATCTTTCTTTCCAGACGCACTAACCGCAACTCAATTGATGCTCATAAAAGTGTAAACTTATGCTACAGCTGAATTGTGCAAGAACTTAAGTTGGCTTAAGCATACAGTTTTCATTAGACTTGTAACACAGGGTTTATGATTAACCCTAAATTTGCCACGTTTAATTATAGCCCCCCCCCCCATCAACAGTTCCGACAACGTTTGCTGTGGCAACAACTAGCTATCAATAGTAATAACCACCGACAATAACGCTAGCAATAAATCATCAATATCGGCTTAGTTCAAAGTAATATTTTTAGAGTAACATAACATATACATAACAGGGTTCACAGTTGTTCAGAAGACTATAGAGATAATATGTGTAAGAAGCATCACAGATAGGCTACAATGTGTCAATGTCTTAAATCCCATCTGCCTGAGCTTGTCCTTGAAGTTCGTGGGTGTCTGTACCGAAACTGTCTCATCATTACTCATACCGTTCCAACTTCCATGCCTTTATAATTGCTCTGCTGCTGAAGAATCATTGCCTGATGGCGACTGGGTAAATAAAATGCATTTTGAACACTAAGCTTTATGGATTAAACCTTAGACCTTAGACCTTAGTCCTTCCCGTGCAGCTCTGCACATCGGGCAATGCAGTTTCTCCATTCCACTCGGTTCCTCGCCACTTCCACAGACCACAGCATCGTTATGGATTAGGCTAAAAGAGGAGAGAAACTCACAAGCCTGCCAGAACAACTCCACAACCATCAACACGTGTTCTCTTAAAACTTAGGCTATAGTGCCCATCCTACATCGGGGTCATCTTACCCCACCCCACCCTAGATGTGTATGACCCTCAAGTAGGCCTACACGGACTAAAAGTTAAAATCCTAATTCGATATGAGAACTGAGGAAAAGTGCAGTAGAACATATACTCCCTCTCGTCATATTGCTAGATTGTGAGAATTAATGTTGACATTGGAAAATTTCAGTTGACAATATTATTATTATCTCCCATCCAGACTTAGACTTTGGGACTGGAAACTCCATCGGACCTACTTGTTGCCACTGATCGGATTTCGAATCGTACACACATAATATATATATACAGCCTGTTGATATATATTCATATATATCTAGGCCTATATATAATTTATATATATATATATATGCTATTATAATTATTATATAGTCAATGCTGAGGTCGAATGTTGCTCGACGTTGACCAGTAGTCTCAGTGTCGGCCACAGCTACAGCGCTAGGCTAGAATTTCAGAAGTTCGCGTTCGGGTCATGGGAGTTATTCCGCAGGTCGAAGAAATTACACGTAGAAAGATATAAAAAAAAATATCAGAGAATTGTTGGTAGATCAGAGGCAGGTCAAGCGTGAAATAGGCATGCAGGACGAATGAACTGCCGCGAACTATAATGTAATTATAATTTATTATTATATGTATTATATAATAGGCCTACTACAAATATATATATATAGCATATATTTGGTGGCTCCGCCAATGTCTATGCTATCATTATAGTTGACGTTTAAATGGAGTCTGATTATGCCCTTATAATAATCTTCCTTTATTTTCAAACTAACACAATTAACGCAGTATGATTACAATCATATGATTGTACAACTGATGCAATTCAAGCAAATCACAGGAACGCAAATCACCGAAGACATAAATCACAAAGTTTCAGACTTTCAGGCATGCCATGCGCATGCGCATGCTCTAATAAACATGTGGGCATCTCGATCTCTAGCTGCCACCTAGCGAATGAAGGAAGAGCTAAACCCAGGGCCCTACGGGATTTGATCCGCGTAGCCTATCGTATACGCACTTCAAGACACAAGTGCAAATCAAGGGCGGATCCAGGGGGGGCCAATCCGGCCATGGCCCCCCATTTAAAAATTGCATGGGACGTGGCCCCCCCATTTGGTTTCAACAAGTACTTTTTTTTACCCAAAATTGGCCGATGACTAAAAAAAAAAAAAAAAAAAAGGTCATCAGTTTTTTCGGCGGTTGAAATGGTATGTCTTCCCCGGAAAATTGGCCGACTAAAAAAAAAAAAAAAAAAAAAAAAAAAAAAAGGTCATCAGTTTTTTCAGCGGTCCCAAAAAAAATTTTCGCCGGCAACACCAAAAATTTTGGCCCCCCTTCGAAAATTTCTGTATCGCCCTTGGTGCAAATAATATTATTATGCTTAGAGATCTAAACTAGAGTAGACTAATATAAACTATCGTAAATTAGTCTATTCTAATGTAATCTAATCTAATCTCTAGCGACTGTCATTGTGCGGAAGCTGTTATCATTATCATTTATCAAGTGACAAGAGCTGGCCTAAGCCTACTGATGACCCGTACTATCAATTGGCCTACAAACTGCATATATGCCTAACATATTGACCCCATAGGCCTATATAGCTGCTATGGGTCACCGCGCTTCTAATTTCAATTGCAACGGTTGTTCGTTAACTTATACAATATTTATGTCCTCTAATATTATACATGTATCCGTCGAACCCTGGTACATCTGACTTCGGTCGCCTGCTGTTTATTAGGCTAATACGATTCTGCAATCTAAAATTGGCCTACTCTGACTGCCAATTGGCCATCCCGGTTCATCTAATAGCGGCTATAATAGCAATTAGGCCTACTTTCTCACGGGGCCTTGCGCACTGGGAGCGCCTCTGAACGGTTCATCCTACTAGAGGCGCTTTATAAATGTTTAAATACGATACAATACAATACTAATTATCAAGACTGAGCCATGAATTTCAAATCTGAGCCATGAATTTCATCAGCTGCTAGATGACGCTCATTTGCATATGACGTCATGCAATGGATACCAAACAATTGATATGCTTTGGTGCTACCTTGGTGCTGAATGAGAGAATCTACTCTGTGATTATTGGTCCTTGGTTTTGGATATTGAAGATTTTGGATGTGAAAACGACTGAAAAAACTCGCAGGTAAATAATGTTTTCAGTACCTTTTATTTATTTTTATTGTGGTTAAAACATTGCTGTGATGTTCAGTGATGGTTTTACTTGCAATGTAGACGTGGTACAAGTGTTTCGTTTCTTTGTTGTTCAAATCTGAGCCATGAATTTCGTAGCGTCGAGTAGAGGGACACCGAATGCGTGAATAAATATTTTTGCAGTTTCATCAGTGCTTTCGATAGGTGCCTTGAGGGATTTGGTTTTACGATAAAATCACGCCTTTTTATGGCGCTATTATTATAGCATGAATTTTAACAATGCGGTCAAGGATTCGAAAATAATTTCATCCAGCCTTGGACATGTATCTGATCCTGTTAAAAGACGTCTTTTTGTACGGTTCCCAGAAACGGCGTTATTAAGTGATTCAGGAATATCTATTTATTTTATTTATTTCTCCATTTATATAACGCCCCTCAAACTCTCTACTCAAAGGCGCTCCCGACTACAGCGCAGACACTGTATCGAAGTTTCACGTCGAAGCGCCGAGCAATTGCGAGTAAAGAATTTGCTCAAGGTTTGCACTCGGAGGCTTGAGGTGGATTCGAACCTTGAACCCTCCGACTCCAAGACAACGATGCCACCACTACACAACCGTGCCCCATACGTATTTTTTGTTTGCAATATTTATTTTATTTTGAGCACCCTGAACTGCTTAAGCACTTACATTTTGGTGCTGTTGATAGTATTCTGGCAAGCACAATGAAGTTAAAAGATATGTAACCCTCAGTTAGCGTCTGTCATCCATAGCAAATCGGGCCATCTGCATTCACTTGATCTCGGTTGGGAGCTCCTCTGAGCAGATATCTTTGAAAGGGTGCTATATAAATTCTGATTGATTTGATCTGGTTCAGTTTAAGAAAATGCTCTGGACACAGATTACATGAAAACTAGGGGTGAACAAGTACATCAGCTTGGGTGCCAATATGCAGTTAGTAAGCAACGTGGCTGCCCCTGAGTGGGAGAGAATATCTAGAGCACTCCGACCTACTATCTCAACAGCCTAATAATTCGGTGAAAGTGAGTGTTTAAGGGTTCACGGGAAGCGTGTTTGAGTAGAAAATATTACTATTTTACTTTGATGGTTTATAGGATGCAAAATTTGACATGTTTTGGTTTATAAGAAGTGATATTTGACATGTTTTTGTGCTGTAGAGCACTATATTTTAGTGCTATATAGTGTTATACTCTGCATTTGAACTAATTAGAATGTGTATAGATGCTAGCTCACTCATATTGTATGTGGAAATAACTTTATTCAGATATCTTTACCCAATTAACTAGCAGTTTAGCTGCTAATTTCTTATGTTTGTGAATATGGTGTTTCACTACGTTTGTTGTTCCTAATTTAGCTAATATTTTCGGCTTAATTACAAATTGTCATTTTCTTGTACTCACACACTTACTCACCCTCGCAGAAATGTTAGATTATTGAGATGTAGGTCTGCACTCTATTCTGTCGCAATCTGGGGCAGCATATTGTTTACTTGATGCATATTGGTGACCAAACCGAGGTACTCGTCCCCCAAATTAAGATTTTTTTACTAGAATTGTTTTTGTAGCCAAAAGATTTGTTTGCAATTTTCAATATAAAACTCTTGCCATATGGCTTCTATTGTCTTTGCCTGGAAGCTTAAAAGTTGTGCAGCCTTGGATGAAAAGTGTAATGTTTTTGCACTTTTCCTGGATATAAAACCCAAAGCACATGGCTCACTTTCCTGATCACCGCTTGAAATAGTTTCCTCGCTGCCTTGCCAATCATCTCATCTCCTCGATTTCTTTGGTTTCTGGCGGTAGGCATCTGATTCTCAGCAATTTCGTCTGGTACAGCAATGGTTGAACATTGCCCTTCAGCCTCTTGGAGGGCTGCTGATGGTAACCAATGGTCAGTTATTGAGTATGCTTGTTAAGGCAAGAGATTAATAGTTGTGTCATTTGTGGGGTGGTCAGGTTTGAGGCTTTGTTATTTGAAATTATCTCAGACTTTTTGACCATGCTTCAGATGATTTTCAGAGCATGTAAGCAGTATCTTTATCTCTTTTACATACGTTGCTGGAAGCAGTTTGAATGGACATTACAGTCCACATGTACAGACCTTGCCAGCCAAGATTTAAATTGTTTAAAAAAGCTGTCATCAGGAGTCATCGTGATCCTTTTGGACAGAGGCACACAGGACGTGTGCTCTGGCCAATGTAGCTAAATGGACCAGTTTACATCCAGCTGAACCATTTTCCCCCCGGTTTCCACAAATTGTATTGTGTTTAAGCATTTGTAAAGCACTTCTAGTAAGGTGAACTGTTCAGAAGCGCTCCCAATGAGCAAAGCCTTGCAAGAAGAAGCAACCTTTGAGAAGAGAGAAGGAAGAAGAGTCGGATGTCAGACTCTGTGGATAAAGGAGTTCTCGTGGTTCCTTTTGCTCTTACTGTAACCATTAAGAATTGAGCCTTCTCTCTGGTGTGCCCAGTTGTGTGTAACAGCCTTCTGTTAATAGAGTTACGTCTACACCCTGGGGCCCTACCAGTATCCTTCTTCTGCAAACTTAAAACTGTTCTTTTTTGTGAGCTGTAGTTGGAAGCACCTCTGAGTAGTTTCCTTGAGAGGTACTTTATAAATTCCTGAATGAAGAAATGAGTGAGTGAATGAACAGAATCGTATAGTGAACACAACGAGGAAATGCATTCCATATTGAAGAACCAATTGAGGCAAATATAGGACACATCTTTACTAGGGCATAGCCGGGTGCTGACCCGGATACCCGGATATGCGGGGTATTTGACACCCGGCAGATAACCGGACCCGGTGATGAAAGGTCTTCCGGGCCGGGTGGTAATTATGAATAGCATACCACACATCAAAGGACTTAGCAGCTAACCGGCAAAATCTCTCAACTGCCTTATAGTACAATGAACAGACAATCACAGAACAGACCGCCTGCTGATGACTGCTTTATATTAGACTATCCTATTTCAAACAGCCTACCCAGTAAGAGGAAGAGGAAAGAGGAGGTGAAGGGTAGAGTTTGTATCACCCTCTTCCATGCTGTCTCTCCTCCTTCCTCCTTCTCCTCTCTCTCTCTTCTACTACCCCTTCCTGAGAGGAACAGTGGTAGACAATGAAGGAGAAGAGGGGAGTAAATAGTGTATATATATATATATATAATTATATGTGTGACCTGGTGGCTGAATAAATATATATATTTAAGTATAAGAGTGGCAACCTCTTTGATGCTTTCTCTTCTTCCCTCCTCCTCTTTCTCTTCTAGTATTCCCCTTCCTCTTGCTGCTTGGCTGTTTGAAACATTTAACAGGGGAGAGAAAGAAGATGATGAAGGAGGAGGGAAGGAACAGTGGTAGAAGGTTAGGGAGTATAGGAAGGGGGAAAGAGCACATGTGTGTGTGTGTGTGTGTGTATATATATATATATATATAATTATATATATATATACATATGCAAGTGCTGCTCACTGATCATAGCTATATAGGTCGGCCAGTGGTCATCTGTCATTAATCCCTTATCTTTAAAGCCTGTTTGGTCTGTCACTCCCTCATTCAAGTCAGAGAGACTAGTACTTGTCACAAGTACTAAAGGGATACCTCCCACCTGTTATATGATTCTGCAGCCAAGCTTAATAGGCCCCCTCTCTAAGACCACCATGTATACATCTCACCATAGATGTAAAAAACGATGGAAACGGAATAAAAAACGGTAAAAAACGTCGTTTTTTTCGAAAAAATAAAAAACGACAAAAAAACGATAAAAAACGGAAACGGTAAATAATTTGACTTTGCTACATCTAAAACCGCATTTTAACCTTGAAAAAATTGATTAGGAACCTTCTTCGCGCAGGCAATCTCTTAAATGATGATGTTAAACGATGAAATAATGACTTTAGTTAGCTGAATCATTGAGAGTTGGCGGAAAACATAAGAAATATCAGAAAAAATTAAAATTATGGAGAATAATAACAGAAAGTAAATGAATAAATAAAGTTAAAGAAAAAATAAAAAACGATAAAAAACGATGGGAAAAATAAAAAACGAAAAAAACGACGTTTTTTGGGAGAGAATAAAAAACGAAAAAAACGTTTTTTACAACTATGCATCTCACAGATTAAGGGATGGTACACTTTGAATTATGTCTACATGCAGTTGGACTGCATACACCACAGAACCTCCTCTTGGCTGACTGGACAGAACAGCATTTCTATACTATAGAATGATTTTATCAACACAATTTATGAACAGATATTACTGGGTAATACTGGCACCTCTCTTCAATAACCCCTGGCAGAACTCAACCGTAATCAAACTGACACAGAAGAGATTTACTCAATTCCACCAAAGGTAGCTAACAAACTGAGTGATGTTTGTTTGACAGCATTCAAAGTGGGGACATACAATTCAGTTTAGAGATTAACGATTACTTTTAACCCTTTACCCGTTCATTTTTAAATTTTAAGCCCGTTTTCAGCGGATATTTTCGGGGCAAACGGGTAAAAGATTAATACCCGGACCCGGTACCCAGACCCGGCAGATTTTATTCAAACTACCCGGACCCGGTACCCGGTTGAAAAACGGCACCCGGCTATGCCCTAATCTTTACAGTTCCAGATGGTATTGAAATGTTGCATCAATGAGACTTGTTGATTAAATCTGTAAAATATGAAAAGTTGAGCTGAAAGTGTGGAAAGCTAAACTGCATGATAGTCAGAAAAATCTGGATGTCTTAGAAAAGGGTGTTGCTTGTTTTTTAGGCTTCAGGTGAGAAGAACAAAATGTGCTTAAAATTGAAACAATCTGTTTTACTTTTTTGGCCACTGGTTGCATTCATAAAATGCTTTTCTAGTATGTTCATTCTATTGGTTTCAGATGTTCAGCCCCGTCTTTTGGTGTCTTCAGGCCATAGATTTTAGGTAGCAATGTTCATGCAGTCTTTTACATCTGAAACTAATACACATGTGATGTTTTCAAAGACTAGCCTGAAGGGAAATACTGTATTTTCCAGACAGCAGCACTGCAGCTTTTTACATGCAGTCTGGGATATATGTCTTTTTGGAAAGGTGCAACTTATATGTCATTTTGTAAACAATTTTTCCCCCAAATATTGATCTGGTGAAAAGTCAGGGAAGAGGAAAAATAGTGAAATGAATTGTCCGTGTTAAGGATGGCCAATTTGTATTTCCAGTTAAATTTAGACTCTTATGCTGCATTATATTTTTAAGATTTGTGTAAGTCTTTTGTAGACTGGTGTAAATGCACACACTCACACACTGGTTGGTGTTAGATGATTGTGTAAAAAATACAATTGCTTTTGAAAGCCATGTTGCAATGTTGTTACATTACAATTATTATTAATGTTGTTACTCAAAATTGTTGCAATGTAATACTCCAGAGACATTTTATGTGGTAGCACTAATCTCTTCTGTTTGCAGACATTACTGTTTATGTAACGCCCTTATAGCAATGTCAAAACAAACCTGCCTAGTTGCAGCTCAGTCATTGCTGGGCTAAGCTCTTTAGCATTTACTGTGCAGCCTGGCTAGACTGTTGATATATATATTACCTGTGTCTTATCGGTTGGTGTAATTATTAATTTTTATGCAGCTGCTTTGGTATTCAAAATATACTAATTGACATTATTTATTTACAGTGCTCATCCTTCTGGATGACTTCAATGAGTATTATCAAATTGCTGAAATAGATTGTTTACAATTGTAAAAAATGAGGATTTCCAGCTTTTTTGCTTGTTGTGACTTATGGTGGTATGCACTTGCTTCTATTGACCAACTAGCAGGTTGCACCAAATATATATTGGTTGGAATGGCGCTATTATTTATTAGAAATAGGTTTAGATGAGAAAAATAAATGAATAAAATTTCCGAAAGTGTTCATTCGTCATCAGTTTCTGGATGCCGTCGAAGTCCACGTTTTTGTGTGTGTTGGTTTAGAACAGTTCAGCTAGGTGGTAAATTTGGTTGGATGTCTTCACACTTTTGCTCATTCTCTATTTACATCTTTCAAAAGCCAGCGATAATTGCGGCTTCTTTTTATTAATCTATTCATAAAAGTATGAATTTAAATTAAACAGTTAACCTATGATATGTTTGATAATGCCGTGCTTAAGACTGTGGCACAGCTATGCCTTGCTAAGAGCAAGCATTGAAGATGTGGCTTCACCAGAGTTGTGACATTCTTAGCTTGAATAATTTTAGACTGGCCATACACCAAACTGATCAAAATTTTCAGTCAGATTGAGTCGTGTACATTTATGATCCATGGAAAAACTGCGTTGGGTGCAACTATTGTCTGTATGAATATCTTCAGAAGTTTGCAGTCTAATCAGATATATGACCTTTGTAAAATATATGACCCATAGCAATACAACACAGCAAATATATGACCCATAGCAATACAACACAGCAAAATATATGACCCATAGCAGTACAACACAGCAATATTTCTATATATAACCTTCCTTTGAAAGTTCAGAAGTGCACTTGGCCATGTGACATAATAATATCAATGATGTGGAGAAATTGCTCAGGTTCCCTACGCACAATTGGCCAACTGAGTGGTGGCTTGAACCCTGTACTCTCCATGTCACACCGAGTACTCTAACCACTGCCCCAGTATGCCAACGAAACTCAAATGACTCCAATTAATTATTCCTGTCTGAGCCACGACATAATCTGCTGGTTACATAACCTGCAGGTGAGTGTAAATATGAAAATTAGTCTTTGGTAATTCATTTACATGCAGGTTTATTGATTATATATTATTGCAGCTTGCTCAGGGCTGCAATAATATATCTATATTATAATTCCGAAACACTTTCCATATGTTTGTTTATTTGTTTGTTCGCTTTTGACTCTCCCCTGCAGAATAGGCTCGGAAATGAAACAGCGCGTCGGTTTAAAAAAAAAATTGCAATCGATTCTTACCCAAATTATAAGGTCATCGCAACTATTTTCAGGTTTTAATTCGGTTTAAAACAAAAGTTATTAGCGTTTTAAGACAGATTTCATCAGTGATTGATCACACTAACGCTTTTAGTCAAGAGTCTACGCCGCATGACGTCATACCCGCCCAGTAATAATTTCCGTAGCGCCTCGCAAGGGCGGGTTACGTTTGGCTTTTTGAGGAAGCGGGGTGGGCTAGAGGGTTGGCGAAAACCCTAAATTTTGCGGTCAACGTTGGGTACCACAGTGGAGTAGTGTTTAAAACCCTAAATTTCCCGGGCAACGCCGGGTTACACATCTAGTAAACAATAAACCTGCTTGTAAACTTGTTAAGCTTAACTTAACTCTATGTTGACTGATGGTTTTATGAAATAATTTGAATTATGATTTGATACTAATATTGGTTTGTAACATTTGTGCTCTTTATGTTAGTAGTAATATTATTTTTATTACCAATGCTGATTGAGCATAATTATTGTTGAGCTACTTGATTAGCAACTGAAAGTTTAGCCTTGTTTGCCAATTAGAACAAGCCAACCTCATTTATCTGACCTACCTGCATATGCCAAGCAGTGCTTTAATGATATGGATCGCCCATTCCATAAATCTGATTTAACTTAAATCATTTGTTTGAACTTTGCCAATTTAGTAAATGTTTAATACTTTTTTATGAATTTCCACACTTATGTCACATGTTTCTGTTTGTCGTAACCATTGAAGCTTGTATAAAAATCCGTTACTTAATAGTTTTTTGTCTGTAAATTACAGTACCGCCATTTGGTATTTTGCTGCATTTTTGTTAATTTAGGAATCCCATGCTTATGATTATCTATGTGTCAAACTGCTTCCACTTGTAGCTGTATAATTATCAGCTATAAGTTAAAGCCCTGGTCATTGTCAATAATACTAGTTTGACAGTGATGCTCCAGGATGTGTGATCTAAGACAATAGAGAACTTTGCATTGTCATTCTGATAGGAATGTATGTGCATGCATGCATGTGACATACTCTGTCAAAACGTCTACTGAAGAGCATTTGTCAGCTTGGTCTTACATTCAGGATTTCTAGAATGCATTCTTTGCATTGTTTTTATGTGATGGTAGTAGAGCTGTCATCTCAAAGCTGACTTTCTTCAATGCCAGTCAAGGATGGTATTTCAAGTATTACATAATGTGAAATCTTGACTTCAAATCGAACACTTTGATTTTTTGTTTGAAATATTTTGGGGTTTTGATTTTGAATGATAAAATAATTAGTACGTGATTATGATTGTGCTGATCTTACACATGTATAAACAACTTGAGAGTTTCTTTTGGGTCAAGAGTAGACATGGCTATATTATGTAAGGTATTCAGGGAGAGTTTTATTCTTAAAACTGATGTTTTCCATTACAGAGTGTGGTGTCTGGATGTCTTACTGTGTAGTATATATATAGTAAACCCTTGCATAGAAACTCATATACATGCATGAGTTGAGATGACGTGTGCACACACATACTCGCACAGACTCATAGACATGCAAGCACAGATCTAAGCATGGAAAAGAGCCTGGTTTCATCTGGGCTGAAGTAGGCAGGCTGCATGAAAATACAGAGTGTGCTGTATCTGCTTATCTGTGTGGTGTATGCATATCTCGCTGGTCTGGTCTGATGTGTATCTGGTGAAGGAGGTATGATACAGTGTAGCTATTTCAGACTCCACATAAACAGGTCATAATCTAATTAGAAATAGGTCCACCAATTGTGCACTGGTCTCTTTGTTTCAGTGGGTTTTCCTATGGAGGGGGGGAGGAGGAGTGTTTTCCTATTTGGAGTGTGTTTTGGCTTAGGCGACGAGTATGTCTTGCTGTGCTCATGTATGCATGTGTATGCTTTTGTCTGAGTTCCCTTGTTTTGTCTTTTTACAGGTAAGTCTGCCTGGGTGTATAGATAACAGTTGTAATTGTAATGTACATATTCTTGTGCTTTGTTGCATGTGATCTTGTGTATTGGTATAGTTGTTTGTGTGTGATTATTAGCCTCTTATGTCTATTTGTGTATACAGTCAAGATTATTATATACCGTAAATGAGTTTCCACCTGTTCTGATGACTGCTAGATAGCATGCTGTGCCTGTTTGCAGACTTATGGTGCACTTGGCTTAATGATGGGCTGTTCTGTCATATTTTTGCTTTTTTCTGGCTTTGCTGACAAGGTGCTTGTTATTGGAGTCTGTCTGTCTTTCTGTTTGTCTGTCTATATGCCTGCATGTCTCTAGACTGCTATATTTAGCACATGTATTTTTAGAGTCCCAGTTGCAGTTATAAAGCAGCTGGACAGACCTGGCGATGTGCACATATTAAAAACTGAAGCATAATTGATACATAAAAAGCACATGTTCAATCCTGCTTGTGTGTTGTTTGATGTCCAGACAGGCAGCTGGTAAAGGATAAGTTCTTTGTTGCTTCAGTCCTTTCTTTCCCACCTACCTTCATTCATTCCTTACTTCCTTCCTGTCTTGCTTCCATCCAATCTTTCTTTCTTTTGTCTATCATTACTTTCTTACTTCTGCCAAGTGTCCATACTTCTTTTCATTCATACTTCCTACCTTCCATCCATACTTCCGTCTAAGCATACTTCCTCTTTCCATCCATACTTCCTACCTTCCATCCACACTTCCACCCTTCCTTAAGTTCCAATCTCACTGCCAGTTGATGGCATTTTGTGTGTTAATTAGATGCGGTTAAATTGGCTTTTTGGGTGCAGTTAAATTGTCTTTTGACTCTGTTGTGGTTGCTGTGAATTCTTCAGAGTGTGACTGAGAGAGCTAGTAGCAATCACAGCCGGCTTTGATTGTTCTGCAGATGGCTATAATATCAACACTTACCACTTGAGAGCAATGTTTTATCTTGTAGCCCAACTAACCGTAGATCAACCTATTGTTTCGTTGCATTGGTGCTAAGCTGTTGAGAATAACCGGCACCCAGCTGTAAGTGGCAAGGCCATTAAGATTGAGTGTGTGTATCTGTACATTGAGTTGTGATTCTGTTTGAAATACATATACCGGTATATGGTGTTAGCAGAACTTTGGTTTCTACATGTGTTTGCAAGATTAAAATGCTGCAGTCTTTTACCGAAACATTCTGTTATCAGTCGTCATCTGTTATGCTTGGCTCCTCGTGGCTTAAAGGCAGTTTGAAGTTTTTATATGTGATACTGGGATAATTTACACCACGTTCTTTACGATAATTATTAGTAATTCATTAAATTTCCTTACAATCCACCAATTTTCATGTGTTGTCAGTGGTCTGACTCATTTTATGATACTGTGATACTTTGAGTGTCTGCTTCAAGAACCTTGACAGAGAGGTTAATAGATTTGTAAGTGACAATTGTTATAAAAACTTGGAAAATCGTAATCGTAATCTCCTAATTTCTAAAGCACCACTGCAAGTCTCATGCTTGTGTATTAAATTAGGCAAAAAAATAATGTTGTGTTTCCGGTAACAGAGCTCTAAAAAATTGGGTAGGTAGGTCGAAATTTTTTTTTTTTTTTAAATATTTTTATTTTGGTAAAATATTTTTATACAGTGACTATTCGAAAATTTATACCCAACTACTCTTTTTTTGCATAAAGATACACGCAGCAACAAAGTACATGTTCTAAGCAAGTATAAACTGCCTATTTCCCGTCTGTCTGTACCTAAAATCGCTCTAGAAAAAATTCTATTAATTTCATTTTGTTGACATCTTTTCTGGTAAAATAAAGTGGGAAGGGAAGGGGAAGATGAGTGCGAACAGAACATCACTGCTAGGGGTCGTTCCAGACTGGCCGAGCCAGTGACTAGTTACACCTAGATATTGCTAGATTTATTTTCCCTAGTCACCGTTAGAGGTGGCTCAAGTGAGAATGATAAGGCTAGAGGTTTCTCAAGACTGGCAACCAGGAAGTAGTTAGGCAGGCGTGAAACTCTAAGGCAATGTCACTGTAAATAAAAAATTACCCAAAATTTTCCGAGTCGCGGCAATAAAAGTGAGTAGGTCGGGTTACCGGAAACCCAATATTTTTTTGCCTAAGATCCAACTCTATACGAAAGGCAATGTCACCGTATTATGTAAAAACAAATTTTGAAAACATTTTTAAATTTTTTTTATTAACATTTGTTTTTAATAAATTTTTTTACAAAATTATTTAAGTCGCGGCAATAAAAGAGGGTCGGTCGGGTTACCGGAAACACAACATTATTTTTTTTGGCCTTAGCAAAATACTAACTCTGTAATATTATGTCTTTCTTGCCGCTCCACAGTTTCCTTGACCAGTTTGAGGAAATTGAAATCCTGGTTGAGCAGATAATCCAGTCTTTGCAGTTTGGTCTGGTTTTAAAATGTTAATTCTAGTACCTTTGCAGCACCTGGTGTGAGATTGTCTTCACCTATAGCCAACTTACACCTGGTCCTGGGTATGTGTTTACTTAAACCTATAGGATATTGTTAGGCAACCCAACGATTACTGAAAAAACTTGCATTTTACATCGATATATGTTGTGGCAAATGTGGCATATTTGGTTTTTTGCCTCCCTTTTGGTGAAAATCCCAAATCATGCCTTATGATTGTATGTGTAAACTATAATTAAATGATGGGATAATTAAGGTTTTTAGAATCAATTGGTGATACTTGCATGCTGTTTATAATTTTTCTTATTGCCTTTGCTGCTTGTTGAGCACTGCAAATGGACCAATAAAGAATTGGATTGAATTGATCAAATATTTATGTTTACTTTGTTTGTTTGTTGACTTTAGCCGCAAGTATCTTTGTCTGCACGTCACTCAACCTTTTCTACTTCTACATATCCAGATTTTTAACGTCTCGAGCACACGTTTTGTGTTTTCCACGATGGGCAAACCAAACAGCAAGCTGAAGCCGGAGCAGATGGAGGATCTGAAGAAGAACACGCACTTCTCGGAGGACGAGATCCACGAGTGGTACAAAGGCTTTCAAAAGGACTGTCCGTCGGGGCAGCTGTCAGTTGAGGAGTTCAAAAAAATCTACGGAAACTTCTTTCCTTACGGCGACGCATCCAAGTTTGCCGAGCACGTCTTTCGCACGTTTGACTCGAACTCGGACGGAGTGATTGACTTTCGAGAGTTCATCTTTGCGCTGAGCGTTACGTCTCGCGGCAAACTCGACCAGAAGCTCAAGTGGGCGTTTAACATGTACGACCTGGATGGAGATGGGTTTATTTCGCGCGATGAGATGCTGGAAATTGTAACGGTTAGCCATTTGAATTCTGCACAGAATTATTTTGTTATGATTCATATTAAGTTATTGGTATAGTTCAGTGGTTCCCAACCTTTTTTGACTTTATGGCCACTTTTTCTAAGTTAGAGGACACGAGGGCCACTTTTTCTTAGTTTAAGGACATTAGGGGGCCACAAGGCTAAAATTTAATTAACTTAAAGCATATGAAATTGTTATAATCGAATCAAAATAGAATGCTTGATGTTATTTAAAGACAATAAAATTAAATAATTTGTAATCGAAAATAATTATGCATTCTATTCAGTCCAAATTGTCATTTTTTATATATTTTTGTTGATTTTTTAGATATGAGGGCCATTTTTTAGGGCTGGCAGGCCACTTTTGGCCTATGGGGCTGGGAACCACTGCTATGGTACGTGTTATTCTTAGTAGCATGATGGCGACTGGTGACAAGTGGATATAAAAGGACAAAGTTTACATGTAGATTGCAATCTTGGTGCCTGCACTTCTGACAGATTTAAGACGGTCCACAACTCCACATGCCCACTGTAACAGTACAATCGAATGGTTTAGAATCTGGTAGCTCCGTTGTCATAATGGACAAGGCATTAGCCTGTGGGCCACGGGGCTCATAGCTTCTGTAAGCGAAAATCTTAGGACTAAATTTAATTATTAATTGACACAGCCAATCAAAAGGTGTAAATTGTAATTGCTATCTGACAATTAAGTGCCACTTCAGGAATGGTGCTTCATCAGTGGTGCTCCCAACCCGAATCATTGGAATTACTGTGAAATTTTATTAATAGGGATTTCAGGTGCTTTTCGAAATGATGTACAAGCTAAACTGAGGAGTTCAAACCACAGCTGTCTAAAAAAAGCCAATTCCAGATGGTGAGCCCAAGGCTTCTGAACTGAGCTGCAGTGCTCACCGCTCAGTGTGCATACAAAGGACACTCAGACAATGAGGAGTCTGTGGGAAGCCGATTGAAGGTTGCCATTACCTGGAACCGGGAAGACCCCAGTGGAAACACTCTTCTATATTCTAAAAGTTAGCCTTTCACTTCCAGTTGACCTTGAGATGGATCTTTTGTGAGTGGTCAATGAGTTTCACTGCCTGCATCCTTTTACTGGTCAAACCTACAAGTTTGAATTGTATGTGGTGCGCAAATCGTATTCAATCAGATTGTTTGAATATTATTTGTTTCATCGTTGTTTTTTTGGTCACTGACAGAGGTGCAATCATGTCCTAAAAGTTGGGGGTGACCAAATGAATCACGTCCTAAAAGTTGGGGATGACCATAATAATAAAGTTAGGGGACCACTCAAAAGTTGGGGGGCGCGTCCCTTGGGTCCCATAGGGTGGTTGCGCCTATGGTCACTGATCAGTCAGTTGATTGACATAATTTTTTTATTGCTATCTCTGTCTGCAGGCCATTTACAAGATGGTTGGAACCGTGATGAAGATGCCGGACGACGAATCAACGCCGGAAAAACGGACGGAAAAGATTTTCCGGCAAATGGACACTAATCTCGACGGAAAGCTGTCGCTGGAAGAGTTTGTGGAAGGCGCCAAAAATGATCCGTCTATTGTTCGCCTATTACAATGCGAACCATCGTCTCAGTCATCGTAATCTCGTCATCTTTTTTACCTGCTTGCCTGATATTTACTTACCTGATGCGAAATGTATGGATTATTATATACACCATAGCTTTTATTACAAATTATCTCGGATAGTGATAGGAGAGTTCATTGATTTTTATCTGCCATTCGTTGTCTAGGAGTGCACTAACTGAAAAAAAACATTTGTCAGTGATGTGTAGATGTTTGTGTAATGGGATATGTCATAATGCAAACATCAATAGAAAGATGTGTAAATGTTTTGGATATGGGGATATGTCAACATCAATTAAAGATGTGTAAATGTTTGAGTTATGGGGAATGTTGCAAAGTAAACATCAGTAAAAAGCAAGTTTGTTTTATATTTAAGTCAGTTAATCTATGGTTAATATTTGTAAAATGGTTAGAAAAGGAGTCTGTTTTATTATAATTGGTGAGACTACAACAGCCTGCGTAATAATTTCCTTCAGATTCCAGTTAACGCTAACTTCCAGTTTACTTAAATGTCCACTTTTAGCTTTAAAAACCAGTTTGACATGATTTATTTCTTGTGATTGGAAATATAATGCGGATGCAAGATTCAAGTGTCTCCAAAATTACCAGCTAGGATTTCTTTTGCAGATTCATGTCATTTTGGTGTTGGGAGGTAGTAGATATCTTTGTTCAGAAATCCATAAGTTTGAATTTAACCATAGTCTTTTTCTAACTTTACTGTACAGACAATTAACTTTTGGCTTGTACATCTATTACTTTACATCGCCGTAAAGGATAAAAAATAGAATTGTTCTTGCAAAACTGTCAAAATTGTAAAATTTTAGACCAGATTATGTCTGTATCTGGTCTAAATTAGCATGGTGAGTTATAGGATGTTGATTTCTGCGGGTGATTGATAGATGTCATCTGAATGGTGTTTCATGTGACCAGTGCTTTACTTTTTAAATATTCAATTATGAGCATGTTATTTGCTTTAATTTACTAATTAGAGCATTTCATTCATGCATTCTCTGCTTGCAAACAGGTTCTCATGAATATGAAAGTGGTGTTAGGACTCTATATTTAACCCACCCCATATAAACGGACGCGGCTGCAAAATTCACACAGCCAAACAGATCTTTTTCTCTGGTCATGATTTTATTATGCCAGTTTAGCCGATATATGTGCGCACTGTGCAGAGATGTACTTTTGTTTGACCACATGAACATATAAATCTGTTCTATGGTACTGTGCTAATGTTCAACATTGAAGAACATTGTTCTGATCTAAGCGTTATCGCTCACACCACGTTTGTTGTGAATAATTTTTGGTGTTCTTCACTTGTCTGTATCAAGCCGGTCTTAAACAGATGGATTTTTTCCCGATTTGCAGCACAGTTTGTTTGGTAGACTGTAGAATTTCAAGCTATGATTGTATTTTTCTTTGCCTTAATTTATGTTGTAACGTTCTATATACTGTTGAAGCAGCAATATGCGAAGGCATATCAATTGAAATTGTGTAACGTAAATACCGTGTCTACTTTGGGAAGTCCTATGTAAAAATGGATATTACCATCGTATGTTAAATTTAGAACTGCATTTTTCAGCAGACCTGTTTGTCACTTAGCTGCATTGCTGTGAAGGTCTTAGTTAATTTGTGTTGAGTTTGTGTACAATGATCTTAAATTAGGATTTGATTCTATTTCTCAATTTCAGGACTTAAAGGTTTGATTATTTCTAAATCACTATGAAGCAGCTACTCTTAGGTTTAGTGACTTTGATGAATGTTGTGATTTTGTCTGCATTTAGTGAAGAGAATTAGTTAAAACAGTCATTCTGAAAGCGTTTCAAGTAAGGTCTGTGGCGTCTTTCCACTCCCTTCAATCTTCGACTTCCGAGGCTTTGAATTTGATGCAGTGACTGTGTCTGCTTAATTACTCAGTCCTTACTTGATTTCAAGTTTTTCATCGGATATGGACATTTGTGTCCTCTGGTTTAGTATGTTGATTTCATTGTTTACGTTTCGTCACTATGACACAGAATGCGAAGATGTAACCTTCTCAGATGCATCGACTTGTTACAATTTAGCATTCCATGGAGTCTATGGTGTTTGTGCCTGCAATGTAGAATGTCGTGTAATGTAAATTTCTGAGTACTACAAAAAAGGCGACATCAGGTGACCAGCTTGTAACATGGGTGCTGTATCTAATTTAAGTCCGTAAAGGCATCTTTATCTGTTCCGATAATCAGGTCAGAATCCAAGAAGGTCAAACTGAGGGGATGGCATGGTGGGGGTGCTATGGTGGCAATCAGTGATATTAGTAGTCACTTGGTTTGCAGGCACAGGAAGGGAATCAGAATAGGATAGCCTGAAACGTTTGGTGTTCAATCATGAATGGAAAGTAGCAGATGAGAGAGCAAGCAGAGTAGAGGCAAAATTAAGAGGCAAAATGGGAGGACGAGTGAACTGTTGCAGCTTGTTTGGGTGTTCGTTTCCCAAGAGCTGATGCAGCCTAGACTAAGGAGGGGTTGCAGAATTTCTAGATCCTACCTGGTTCAAAGTCCTGCCTGGTTTATTACTTCCTAGAAAGAAATCACCTCACGAAGTCTGCACACGAAGTAAGCGGGATAATAAGAACCATAGTAATTGTATAATTTCTACTTGTACCGATGTGCTTTTGAAATCTAAATGCATTATGGCAGTGCACTTGAATGCAGATTGCCTTAAACTTACATTTAACTTATTATATGTTATTTAATTCCAATCCTAGGCTTGTTTTTATATTTATATTGGTTATGTGGAGAATCAAGAGTCGTTTGCTCGATGTACAATTATTGATGATATCATGTTGTTAGTCGTTTTGTAACAAGTTCTAGTTTCTGTGTTCGTTTCTACAGTTCTTGTCGTTTAAAGTTCCTACGTGAGCAAGTCTTGTGTTGTTTTTAGTTCATGCTTATTTACTCTAATAGTTGGATAAAAGTTCTTTGGTGATAGTTTGCTTATGTGGCAGCCCAGACCATATTGGTATTATATCAGAACAACACATTAAAGAAACTTAGGAAAATTGCATGTTTGTGTGTTTTTTGTTTTTTTTTACCAAATTCAATCTAAAAATATGTTTAAAATACTCTCTCTTATACCGTTAAAAAAGACAAGTTTTAAAACTATTTTGATGCTCTTGTATGCATATGGTTTCACTTCAATTAATTAAATTTATTAGCTTAATTAGAAAAATTTTTGCCTTATATCGTGAGTTCGAATAAAGCTTCTAGAGCAATAATTTTTATGTCATTTCGAAGCTTGGTACAAGACCTTTAAAGTAATTTACCAAACTCGATATGTTGTGAAATCACTTTAATACTAGTTTTGGTGTGTGAAGCTACAGTTGTCAGTTTTAAGCTGATGGTGAAATGGTATCAGTTTGCATACATGTCTAGAATTAATTTCTTTAGCGTGTGTCACTTGGTCGCTTCATTGCTAAATATTGTCTTACGTAGTATTTCAGCCACAAGATGATCTGTCGGTGGTGGCTGTAGGATTGTGCCTTCCAGCAGCTGTGCATGGCAGTGTGATAAATTTGATGGATCTCTTATCTTATCCAAACGATGCCTTTGTCACAATAATATTCATTCTGCTAGTAGTGCTCTTCGCCTGATTTAGGAATAGCATGTATTGAATGATAATTTTTCTACAACAGGTGGTGAAGACTTGTTATTAGTTTTTTTGATGTATTCTTGTTCTTTGCCTGCTTGTCAGTTTCGAGTGTCTGAACCAGTGGCGTAGCCAGGGGGGAGGTTTCGGGGGTTAAAACCCCTCCATTCCTCCTCTCCTAGGAAAAGTTTTTTTAAAGGTTATTTATCTATTTAAATAAGAAAAAACAAAACAATTGCGTGTACCGTAGTAACAATTGTTTTTCTTAATTTATTCCCTTTGTCAGTTTATTCCCTTTTTATTTACTGTGATACTGTTGGGTTGGTTTCAGAAAGGGTATCCGGCCAGACAACCTGCCCCCCCATGAAAAATTCCTGGCTACTGGCTATGCCGCTGGTCTAAACATATATAGTCTTGTTATTGTCAATTTCTACATAATAATATATTGTAAAATTCACTGAATTTCATTGGCTCAGAATGTTTCTTTGTGAGTTGTGGAGATATTAACTCGGACTGATAAACAACCTTGTTTAGTCAAACAATGTTCACTGCATAGTCACATCGTTGCTGTTAATGCGTTTCTCATTAGTTCCACTACTTTCTAGTGGTTTTTTTCAAAAGATCTTTTGCATCAATGCTTTCTCTTTTTTCGTATTGCGATGTTGAGATGTGTGCTTTGCACAAATTCTCCTGGTATTGCTGTACAGAAATTTCACTGATTGTGATGTTTTATGATTCTATTGGTCATTTATTGTTTGCAATACTCGCATTGGCCTTTGTCTCTGGCATTGCAGCATCTACCAAGTATCTCATAGCGTGAATGTTGAAATCATAAAGGTTTTTTGAAAGATTCGCCAATTCTTCTGTCATTGAAGGATTTATAATAAATTGTGTTATGCGGTTAGACAATAATTTCATTTCATTTAAATGCATGAATGATATTTTTAAGCACTAGTCATTGTCTGAATGGCTTATCAAAACTTCAGTCACTTTTCGCACTTTGTGAGAGTTTTCTTAGGCGCAGTAATGCATGTTTAAAACTGGTCAATACAATTAAAAGAATCCACCTAAAAGTGCGAGTCACATGTAATTGTTTTAATCATTTTCAAATTCAACTCGTTTCTAATGATTTCAAATATCGTTTATAGTAAAGTATGTTTAACAAATTATGTGTTGTGTAAAGGTATTGTTTATATAAGTGTACTCTTCAAACTGGGAGCACCCCTGATTAGGTTGTACTGGGAGGTGTGCTATAGAAGTCCATAAATACATTGATACAAGTCAAAAGCCGATTCCCTTTTAGATACCATTGTTGATTATGCAGATTAAGGTTTGTGAGTTTTCGAATGTTGGTAGCAGAAGTTTTCTCCGATTGCCATTTGGCGCCTGGGGTGCAAAATGGTGGGCGATTGTGCCGCTACTCGAGACACTGAACAGTGCTCGGTGTAATTAAATGCTTTCTGATCAGCCCTCTTTGAAAGTGTTAACTGCTGAAGCAATTGTGGTTTTGCAATAAAATGTCAACGAATAAAATTATGCAGGTTTTTTGTTTTATTTCATCTGGATATCCTGTGGTCACTGGTCAACATTTAATGAACTTTGATGGTTCTTGTAAGACTTGGATGAAAAGTTGATGATCAGGACAAAGTCTTGGAAGTGTCATTGTCATTGTTGTAAAAGGAAAGAATAGGTTCACAGGAGAGACAGATATGCAGAAACAGATTTAGAAGAATGGAAAAGTGAAAAGAATGGTATTCCAGGGGCAGGCCCAGTGGTGGTAAATGATCTTACTTGGGCCCAGGGCCTAGGACAGAATTTGGAGGCCCAGGGCCACAACTAATTTTCAAGGCCTTTTTCAAATATTCTTTTGTCGAGCCAATTTCTTTCGTTTCTCATGTCCACTTTCGAATGGTCTCTTCATCTTTCTGTGAGAGATTAAATTAAGATAATATTTATATGAAATATAACAGACTAATAGTCAGGAGGAATATTTGCTATTTTTCAATAAAATTGACAATGTGGTCAATTTTGACAAATTGACTGATATTATTAAAACTATTTAATGTAGGCCTAGATTAAATATCAATTTCTAAAGTTAAAAAGAAAACCCTAATCATGCACTCGCCGGCCTCGTTCCGCTCGAATTCGTACACCACCCCATTAATTTTCTACACTGCCTCCAAACCCTGGCTACACCACCGCTCTAAGAGACTAAGAAAGTAAGAATATATATATATATAGTGTACTGTGTAGGCTACACTATCCACAGCGAATCGGATGATATGAATTATGTATTATGAATTATTGCGCGCGTTACAAATTTATTTAATAATAATAATATGTATCCATATTAAAACATGATTTAGGTTTGAGCGTTTAACTTACGTGTAACGAGTTACGATAGAGTTTAGACTGCTGAGTTTGCACTTGTTATAGCACCCCTTCAAGCCCTCTATATAGTTAGAGGACGACTACAGAGCGGACACTGCACCAGAGTTTCACGCCAAAGCGTTGAGCAATTGCGAGTGAATAACTTGCCCAAGGTCCCTACACGGGCAATTGAGGTGGATTCGAACCTGCAACCCTTTGGCTGCAAGGCGACGAACATACCCACTAAGCCACTGAGTGTTGACAACTTTTCAATTTTACAACTAGTAACAGATTTGCAAAATATTTGTTTAGAGTTTGCAATTATTTAACGTCAGCGATTTCGTCATGAAATAATTAGAATTTGTATAGCGATACATTTCAATGAATAACTCCGTAATTCCGAGGCCTTTTTTCAAGTGAGGCCCGGGGCCAAATGGCCCCAGTGGGCCCCCTCCTGTCCTAGACCCTGCATGGGCCTACAATCCTACATGAACAAAGCGCCTAACTTTTAGATATCCCCACAGTATAAAATAATAACAAACAGTACGTCGACTTGATTTCCAGCATGTTGACTAGTTTTTCTGGTCAGCGCCATTTTCACATAGTAATAGCTACTTAATTCACACTTAAACCTGGGACTAGCTTAAACTAATGCATTGAAATGATCGTCAACGTTGCTAGGCAACATATGTATTGTGACGTCGTAAACGCCTCTCTACAAAATGGCGGACTATAAAATTGGTCACACATTCTGACTGTAGCAGAGGCTTGGAATCGAGGTACTGTTTGTTATGTATACTGTGATATCCCTACACTTGTCTTGGCAACCAAGTGATTCTTCGTTTTGACGTCATGAAAGTATTATTTAAGGCCTTAAATTTCAGCATTCGGTTAGGCCCATTACCGTACATCGTTTCTGCTTTCATTGGAGACATTTTATATCCCATTATTTCTTGTTTTATGTTAAATAAATGTAGACACGAAGTGTGCACCGGTGTAAAGGTTTCAAATTACCCACTCCTAAACATTACCTCCCCGGTAACTTGAAACCGGTTTCAGATTACCCCCCGGAAACTAGATTTGCATCAATCATCGCATTTATTGCACTAAAAAAATCAGAAAAATCATCCCGCTTCTTGTTTTGGTCTGAAGACTTTCCCCCGTCATCCCACTTCGTGGTTTGCTATCAATATTTTTATCCGAAAAAAATAGTAGCCTCGAAGCCATTTTCTCCATGTAAACTTCAGCGGCGAATAGTATTTTAGTTACAGATGAAAATATTGATAACAAACAACGAAGTGGGATGACGGATGAAAATCTTCAGACCAAAACAAGAAGCGGGATGAATTTTCTGATATTTTTAGTGCAATAAACGCGATGATTGATGCAATTTACAGTTTGCAGGGGGGTAATGTTTAGGAGGGGGTAATTTGAAACCTTTACACCGGCACCTATTATAATTCACATGCGCTCTGGCCACACATTGAAACCGCGATTGTTAAAGCACGTAGGCCTACACTGTATACTTTACACAGCGTAAAATATAGCCTAGATCTATGAATAGCCAATCGACAATCGCGACAACCTTTGACATTCCTGAATTTTCTATAAAAGCAGTTGGTCTGTCTAAGAACGACAATTATTCTATTTAAAGTTTCCAAATATAATCTGTCTATGTAGCAATGGGCAAGCGTCCATAGTTATTGCAAATTACACCACAATATAAGTTTTTTTTCTTGTCTTATAATTATCAACATAACCAAATGGGCCGTGCAGATTTTCTTACAGATAAAAAGTGGTGGAAAGCTATCATTTTACCTACAGATTGCTAGAATCTGAATTGAATTGGACAGATGCGCCGTGTACAGGGAATTACTTTGGTGGAAATAATCGTCATTTCAAAGAATCTATGTCAATTAAATTATTTCCAGTAAATAAATTTAGTTGAGATAGTTTCTTTGAAATGATTTCTTTGAGGTAATATCTTGGAACTTGAAGGGGATCTTCACGGGGAGATGGCTACCACTACCATGACCAATTATAGATTTAGATGTAGGCTAAGAGCTCGGTCTGACTAAGTCCCCAACGGCCATTTCAGATGCAGCACGTGTGAGGCTCATCTGGGCTTCATATGTGCCACGTGTGATCTGTGCTGTTCGCGACGCGCGTTTGCTGGAAATACCTGAGAGCAAACCGGTTGCAAGTAACACCATCCAGTCATGTCTTTCTGTCTTTTCTGTCTCTCTGTCTGTGCATCACATTGTAGGCCTAGGCCTAAACTAATTGCGATAAGCATATTCCTTAATTAAAGCACGACGACCACGTCTTTGACCCGCTGTTCATCCTTACTACCATAGTGGTAAGGATAGGTCAGTTCACTCCTACATTTATACTCGGTTGCACAAAACTTGCTGAAAAAATATAACAAGGTAGCCTATAGGGTATGATGATGATGCTGTCCATCCTCATTTCTGAGGGTCGGAGACCAGAGATAACGACAGCAGCTTCCTCCATTCCTCTCTGTCCTGCGCCCGTCTAACACAGTCCACAGGTGGTAATCCGGTCCAGTCACAGACATCGTCCATCCAACGCCTCCTTGGTCTTCCCCGTGCTCTGGTACCCTCAATTCGTCCTTGTATTAGCAGTGTCGATATGTTGTCTGCCCTCATCAGGTGTCCGAAGTATCGCAGTTTCCTTTTCTGCACCCTCTCCAGCAGTCTCTGTTTCGGCCGCAGCTCCGCTAAAATCGAGGCATTTGTTCTGTGTTCCCTCCAGTCGACCTGCATCATTCTTCTATACGTCATCATCTCAAATGCCGTCAATCTTCTTCTATCCGCCGCCTTCAGAGTCCATGCCTCACTTCCATACAATGCCACTGACCACACCATCGCCTCCATAACCCTCCTCTTCAGTGCATTTCCGACCGAACGATCTTTCCACAGGCAGTCCAGTGACCCCATCGCCGTCCGAGCCATCCCCAATCTAGCCCTGATTTCTCGGCTTCCGTCTCCAGTGTCATCTATCAACGCTCCCAGATAGCGGAAAGCCTCAACCTGTTCTAGAGGTTCCCCATTGCAGGTGATCTGAATTGTTTCTCTCGTTTTGGATACTACCATAACTTTTGTCTTTTTTATACTTATTTCCAAACCGTATTCCTTTGAGACCTCATTTATCCTGTCTATCAGTTGTTGAAGTGCTGCTGCTGACGTCGCAATTAGAACAATGTCATCCGCATAACGCAGGTTGTTTATTGTGCGTCCATTTATGGTAACTCCTATCCATCCCAGCTCGTCCGCCGACTCCCGCATCACGTACTCTGAGTAGCAGTTGAAAGACAGCGGCGACACCAGACAGCCCTGCCTCACACCTTTTCCTATCCTAAACCATTCCGTTAATTCTTTGTCCACCCGAACCGCAGCTTGTTGATTGCTGTATAGGTTCTTGATTGCATCCACCGTGTGACTACTCATGCCCATCCTTTTCAGCACTGACCATAATTTACGATAGGGTATACCTGCAGCTTAATCCCAAAATGATAAAAAAAAGAAGATCGACAATAAAGCAATTAAGAGGCTCGGGAGTGAATGCATGAGGATTAAGATCTATAGGCCTAGGCCTATATAGGAGTATGAAATGACTGTTCAGCAATGTACACCGTAAACACTAACAGACTAACGTACTCTTCATCTCTTACCTTTACTTCGGATCGATGCTCCTGTCCGCAATCTTGGTGTAATATGCTTGATTCGCATCTCTCCTTCTCTAACCACATCTCTAGCCCATCGCGTTTCTGCTTCATGCACATCCGGGACCTTCGCCGCATCCGACCTATGCTTGATTTCAAAACTTCTTCCACTATTGCGACGTCCATCGTCCACTCAAAACTTGACTACTGCAACTCTCTGTTCTTTAACCTTGACTCCTCACAAATTAAGCGCCTCGAAACTCATTCAAAATTCCCTAGCTCGTATACCCCGTAGTCGATCGAGTCGTGGGCTACGATCGACTTGGCTCGCGTGACGATCGACTCGATCGACTTCGTCGACACACCGACCTCTCGACGACTCGATCGACTTGGCTCGGCCGACGATCGACTCGATCGACTTCGTCGACTTGACCTAGTTTTGTCTCTTGCTCACCATCTGCAGTTATATGATCTTAAAATGAAATGATACGATAGTAGATCTGCGCCATAAATCTGTGTTGCGTAATAAGCCTAATTTCGTATTCTCAGTGAATTTATAGATTTGCACTGTAATCGTAGTGACGTCACAATAGGCCTCGTTTTAGATTATATAAACGAATCTCAATAATTATTACGGTAGATCTGTGTAATAATCGAAGTGACGTCACTATAGACCGTGTTTATATTCTCAATATGCACTTCTATAATAGTACATTTATCGCTCATAATCGAAGTTACGTCACAATAGACCTTGTTTATATTCTCAACATGCACTTCTGTAATAGTACATTTGTTTCATAATCAAAGTGACGTCACAATAGACCTTGTACATAATCTCAAAATGCATTTCCATAATAGGCCTACCACATTTGTATCATAATCGATGTGCCGTCACAATAGGCGCTGTTTTTTTAATTCTCGATGTTAACTTATAATATAGATCTAATAGTAAAATTTTATCATAATCAGAGTGACATTACAATAGGTATATACAGGCCTAGTTTTGTATTCTCAATATTAATGAAATAATATGGCAGCAGATCTGTGTCCTGATCGAAGTGACGTCACAAGCGGCCTAATTTCGTTTTCTCAGTGAACTTATTTAATGGCAGAATTGTATCATAATCGAAGTGACGTCATAAAAGACCCCGTTTCATATTCTCAAACTTAACATCTACATGACTTGCATATAGGCATATAATAGTAGATCTGCATCATGCTTATTCAGGAGCGGATCCAAGGAAGGGGCAATGGGGCAATGCCCCACCCATTCAGAGATTCGCATCAGGTTTCAAGAAGCTGTAAATCAACGCAACGGGAGCAGGAAGGTGAGAGAGAAAGTAGCACATGACCAAAAAGTCATCAGATTTTAAATAACCGGAGAATTGCCACGGATTTTTATAAGTTTTTTTGGCGAAAGACTAAAAAAAGATTCTTTCGGCGGAAGGCCAACGACAATTTTTTCGGCCCAAGACCACAAATTTTGTCCACCCCCTTCCAAAATTTTTGTATCCGCCCATGTACTCGTTCAACTCAAATTGGAAACGTACGTACGTCTATAGTCAACTTTCACAGTTCCACTAACACGAAATCGCCAGCTGCCAAAAGGTTCGTTAGCTGCACTTGTGTGCAAAAACTGAATTACGTCATTAGATCTAAGCTTGTATCATGCAGGCCACTTTGAGACTTCAAGAAATAGTAGGCCTAAGTAAAATATTTCTAAGTCGAGTCGAGTAGATGAAACAACGATCGACTTGACTTGGCAAGACTCAAGATCGACTCGACTTGCAAGTCGATCGAGTCGACGATTTTTTCGATCGACTCGACTTGGCAAGACTCACGATCGACTCGATCAATCGACTCGATCCACTGCGGGGGATGCCTGGGTGTTTTGGTGAAGTCTATAGCTACCGTGACGGTAGCTAGAGCCTTCACCAGACACCCAGACATCATCACATCACCCATGCATCCTCAAGTCACTTCACTGGCTGAAAATCCCAGAGCGAATCCACTTCAAAGTTATCTCCTTAACCTACAAATCCTTGCAACAACCCAGATATCTTCGTGAACTGTTCACCATCCAGCCTATCCGTTCTACCCGACGACAACAACGACGACGACGACGACGACGACGACGACGACGATGATGACGATGACGACGACGACGACGACGACGACGACGACGACGACGACGACGACGACGACGACGACGACGATGATGATGATGATGATGATGATGATGATGATGATGATGATGATGATGATGATGATGATGATGATGATGATGATGATGATGATGATGATGATGATGATGATGGGTAGATCTTGCATCCCGCCATCTCGATTGACTTCCCACACATTAGACTTGTTGTGATTGTCGCCTCTATAGACTGAACTCTGCTTTTCGTAAGTCGTTCAAATCTTACTTTGTTTTACCTGTGGCTCGGCTGTGAGCACCTCTGAGCAGGTGTGTCGAAGAGATGCTATATAAATTGTAGGAACGAATGATGGTGATGTTAATGAAGAAACACGTAGGCCTACAATTCCGAGCCTAGAACGATTAGCGCGCAAACATGGTTGTTCTGCATAGGGACAGTGTGTGGGGCACGGCGGTGTAGTGGATATATGTTCGATGCCTTGCAGCCGAATGGTTGCAGGGTTCGAATCCACCTCAAGCCGCCGTGTTGGAACCTTATTGGGCAAGTCCTTCACTCGCAATTGCTCAGCGCTTTGGCGTGAAACTCCGCGCTGTAATCGGGAGCACTTCTGAGTAGTAAATCTTAACGGGGCGATATAAAGATTGCACATACAAACATCGGTTAACTATACAGAAAAATGATCAAAGGAATAATTAAAGCAACTCCACCTCTCCTCGTACTTTAGAAGTGCCAGTCCAAATTAAGCCGGGAGAAAGGAGGAGGGCGACACTAATCTTTGTTATGACAGTGTCGTTAAAAAGCAACAAGAGACAGAAGAATTAAAGTCGAAACCTGACGAATAATGAGCGAATTGTCTGATTCAACGCGTTGAATACTTTCACGAGCATAGGCACATCATGCTGTAATCGATCGTGTCTTTTTAGGCTCGTATCTATTGGAACAACATTTAATATGACATACACTGTGTGTCAGTGAAGACACGAGTTGCACGATTCAAAGCATAATATGAATGAATGGCCCGCTAACCCGTGATTTGCTTAGGCTATACAATGGGTTCACGCCTTTTACAAAGCCTAGCCATGTCTGTCATTATCTTCGTCATCGTCGTCGTCGTCTTCATCATCAAGTCGTTGTCGTCGTGATTCGCTATCTTTATGGCCGTCGTCGTCGCTCACAGTTGTTTGGCCTCGGCATATACGATTTCTCTTAGCCGTCTCGATCATCATTCCAATGAGGCAGTGAGGCAGTGACACTGTAGAGTTGCTCTGACTGTAATATGGCTTAAAAATATGTCTGTATTCGATAAGGATATGACTATTCGACAGCTGATCGACAGAGCGATTAAGCTATAGGCCTAATGTTTACGTTTTGACTGGATTTTAATCTCTATTCTTTTGCCTCACATCATGTCCATCACCAAAACATGTTGAGTCTCGCCAGGCCATCATTCAAAATTATAGAGACATAAGTAGAGGAAATACAATGTAGTAAGCCCTTCCACTTTTCTGGCCCGTCACGTGACTGTATGACGTCATCTGTAATTTAATACTCTCACTGAAGACCAATGTTTTTGGCCCACTGGGCTATAAATCGTCACGCTTCACTGATCACGCTCTTTGATCCTTTTGATCTTTTGTTCTTTTGTATTATGATGATGATGATGATGATGATGATGATGATGATGCTGCAGGGATGCTGAAGGGGTGGGGAAGGGCTGGGGAAGGGGCTGGGGAAGGGGAAGGGCTTGGGAAGGGCTTGGGAAGGGCATGCGCGCCCCTCCTCCCCCTCCCCCTAACCCTAACCCTAACCCTAACCCTCCCCCTCCCCCTCCCCCTCCCCTCCCTCCCCTCCCCTCCCCCTCTCCCTCCCCCTCCCCATCCTCCATGCTTCGTCAGCGCATTTCGATTGCACAGCATCTGCTTAGTCATTCTCACCATTCAGCATATTTTTATAAATAGAACATAGAATAATATATCGCTGCATGCGCTAATAATAACCACAATTTATATGGCGCCACACCACTACAAGGAAGCCTATAAGAAGCGCGCTCTTTTCATTAGCAATCATTACATATTGAATCTTCTAAATAGCAGCAACAGCAGTTGATATGGGACCTAACACTGGTAAATGCGAAATGGACGTGTGCGGAAACTACAAATGTGAATGTATAATGTGTCAAGACGAAGATGATGATGATGCGAGCGCTCACATTGAAGATGAAAAAGCTGTAAAGTATAGTACTATGAAACTTAAAGCGGAGAATGAAAGACTGAAGAAATCTGTTATTTGTATAGTCTGTAAGGAAAAGCAAGTGCAGTCATTATCTCTTCCGTGTAGGCATGTGAATATGTGTTTTCCCTGTGCGGACATTGCAACACACTGTCCCTCTTGCGGCGAGCGCATTCTTGGAATCGTCAGAATATACCTCGTATAAAAACAGCGGTATGCTTCAAAAGATATTTACTTTTTAAAATGGACCCAACTTGGATGCATCCATTCTCTGCTATAATAAGCGGACCCAGTGGTTGTGGAAAAACCAACTTCACTTTACGTTTTATAGATCATTTAGACTATATGGTCAAACCTGCAATAGAAAAAATTATATGGTGTGAATTCCTTTAAAAAACATTCTGACTTTAAAACTAATGACGTTAAAAATTGGCTGATTAAACAAGATGCGTACACTTTGCATAAACCTGTTAGGCTGAACTTTAGAAGGCGAAAAACTTTCGCGCCAGGTATTGACAATCTGTGGCAAGCAGACTTGGCGGATCTTTCGGCATTGGCGAAACATAATGATAAAAATAAATACATTTTAACCTGTATAGATGTGTTGTCTAAATACGCTTGGGCGCTCCCGCTAAAATCAAAGACTGGCGCGGCTCTGGTCGAAGCCTTTTCATCCATTCTGTTAGAAAGACAGCCGGCTAATTTGCAAACTGACAAGGGTACAGAGTTCCTTAATAAATCCTTTCAATCCATGCTTCGTAAAAATTCTATTCGCTTTTACACGTCCGAAAATAGCGACATAAAAGCCTCTGTGGTTGAGAGATTCAATAGAACTCTTAAGACTAGGATGTGGAAATACTTTACTTATAAGAATACATATAGATATGTAGATATTTTACAAGATCTCATTCATTCGTACAACAACACGTATCACAGATCTATAGCCATGACACCCAGTCAGGTTTCTAAGGCTAACGAAAATATTATTATAAAACGATTGTACGGCGAGAAGAAGCGCCCAGCCAATTGGAAATACGAAGTGAATGATAAAGTTAGAATCGCAAAGGCCAGGATAGCATTCCAGAAGGGATACTTGCCGAGCTGGTCGACGGAAATCTTTAAGATTGTAAGTCGTGTGCCTACCGACCCCGTAACCTACGAGCTTGAAGATTTAAGCGGCGAAAAAATAAAAGGTAAATTCTACGAATTTGAGCTACAAAGAATTTTAAAGGTAGACGATATTTACACGGTGGAAAAAATTCTGAAAAGTCGTAAGCGGCGCGGTAAGACGGAATATTTTGTCAAATGGAGAGGCTATGACGACAAGTTCAACTCCTGGACTCAGGATATATTCAAAGTCTAGCAAGAATTTCACACAGTCTGTCAGAGCACGCAAACGACAATGTCGCATTTTTATCTTACTCTTCCAAGCAATAGCTCCATGCAGCATTTCCCCGAAAATACTACCGCACACTTTACAACGAAGTTGGAAAATGCCATCTCCCTCAAAGGTCGCTGGGAAGTTGCGCTTCTGCAACTGCAGTACCCGCACACGTGGTACAACGTGCAAAGTGAGCAGGGCGGCTTTACATTTGACCAAGTTCCTAAAAGAGGAAGCATCGACGCAGTATGCACAACTATTCACCACTCTTTGCAGCTGCCCGCCGGATATTACGAAAATATTGATGCCATAGTAGATACCATAAATAAGAATATAGAGAATGCTGCAGAATTGAATTCGCTCGTGAAATATCCAAAATTTAGATATGATGCGTTAACTAAAAGATTCCATGGCAAGATCAATTTCGCTGCGCGCATAACCTTCTCATCGCACTTGTGTGATATTTTGGGTATAGACGAAAGACATAAAGTTGTCGAAAACAACAATTATGGCACATATTTTTACCATCAGCGTTACGAGGATTATATTAAAGCTTGGGATGAGGTTCCAGATTGGGAGTGGCAAGCTGATTACGGATGCGATATAAATCCTAACTTTTCACATATATACGTGTATTGCAATCTGGTTGAATCTGTGGCGCTTGGCGATTCGAAAGCACCCTTACTTCGCATAGTTAATATAGAAGATAAAAGCGTCGATACTGTGCACGTTTTGTACAAGTCCGGTATATACGTACCTATACAGCAGAAGAATTTCGATTCGATAGAAATATATATGAGAGGCTGTAACGGAAAATCGATCCCATTCGAACATGGAAAGTCGTTCGTTGTACTACATTTTAGACAGTGCAAAAATTTCAGTCTTGAGTAAATAATGGCGCACTTCTATCTCACTTTGCCTAGCAACAGCTCTGCGGCATTTTATCCGAATAATACTATAGCGCAATTTACAACGCGTCTGGAGAACCCCATTTCTCTAAGCGGCGATTGGGAGGTTGCCCTTCTAGAATTATTCTATCCTCACACGTGGAACAATTTAGATCGTCAAGAAGGCGGAATAACATACACGCACGCCACGTTCACCGAAAGTGGATCGATGCAAAGCAATCCTATATTTAAAAGACGTTGGGTTCCGGCCGGCTACTACGAAACAGCTCAGCAACTTATCGATTACATAAACAAATTTATAAGAGAGGTTGCAGAGGAAAATGATTTGCTCGTTTTTCCAAAATTTAGATACGATACAGTAACAAAAAGATTGATGGGCGATATAAACAAAGGCACAAAGATTCATTTTTCGCGTGCATTATGTTCGATGCTAGGTATCGATGCTCAGCAGATGCCAATTCTCAACTACGGCCAGGACGACGAGGCCATTCTCGAGTTTGTTGGCGATAGAAGTTGCGACATAAATCGAGGATTTTCCGCTTTATATATTTATTGCGATGTACTCGAACATGTGCATGTGGGAGACACAAAAGCGCCCTTACTCAGAATAGTTAACGTCGATGGTAATGCTGGCGGCAACGTGCGCACAATCTACGAAAAGCCCGTCTACATACCTCTGCAGCAGAAAAATTTCGACTCTATAGAGCTGCATATAAGGACGGACACGGGTGATCCAGTTTCATTCGAAAGCGGAAAGTGCATAGTCACACTACACTTCAGGCACTGTAAAATTCCATATCTTTTGCAATGAAAAAGCCATTCTGTTGCGATGCAAGTCGTTTGGCATACGAAGACTATTATATGCAGCAAAGCGGTAATGGTATGCCGTTTTTTCAGGGAGCTCGTCTTCAGCGCGGGCACGGCTTGGGCAGTTTTCTTAGCGGGCTCTTTAGAAGCGCCTGGCCACTTATACAGACTGGCGCTAAAGCACTTGGCAAACAAGCGTTCAGAACGGGTCTTCAGATTGCCAACGACGTGGTGGCCGGCGATCCCATCGTGGAGGCTGCCAAGCGTCGCGTGCCAGAAGGTATAAAGGCCTTTACATCTTCAAACGACTTCAATGTTCAAAGCGGCAGCGGACGGAAGAGACGTAAGCGATCTCTGAGAAGGACTAGGAAAAGAATAAAGGAAGATATATTTGGCGCAGTTTAAAAATGGCCTTCGTTCATCCCCAGTCTTGCGAGTGTGCAAAGAGCGAATTGGATCTTTTCAGCGTTCCTCCTACGCAGACCAGCATAGAATCTGGGTCGTACGTGGAATATAATCCAATAGCAACCATATCCCAGGGCACACCTATAGAATTCAGCATAAGTGGCGCAGGTCAAGATTATATCGATCTGTCCAACACACAGCTGTTCGTCAGAGCGTCTATCATTAGAGCGAATAACGAAGCTACAGATGCAGGAGATGATGTTGGACCAGTCAATCTTTTCCTTCACAGTCTTTTTTCCGAAGTTGATATAACTCTAAACGACACTCTTGTCACTTCGTCAAATAACACCTATGCATATAGAAGCTACCTCGAGACCCTGCTCAGTTACGGAACGTCAAGCAAAAATTCACAACTCACCTCTGCTCTCTTTTACAAAGACACTGCAAGCCGCTTAGAAGAAGCCAACCCGCACGATGATGCAGGCACGAACGCTGGGTTCAAGAAACGTAGCGTTCTGACAGACGAAGGCCGCGTGGTCGATATGTTGGGTAACATTCACAGCGATCTATTCTTCCAGGAAAAATTCTTGCCAAACGACATTAATATAAAAATACGGTTCGTAAGAAATAAAGATTCATTCTGTCTTATGTCCTCGGCGGCTGGTGCTGCATACAAAGTAAAAATATTGGAATGCAAATTGTATGTCAGAAAAGTCAAGTTAAGTCCATCAGTCTTCCTCGCACACGCGAAGGCGCTAGAGATTGGAAATCTGAAGTTTCCCATTCGAAGGGCCGTTTGCAAGACTTTTACGGTTCCCAGAGGGAATCTGGACGTTACGCAGGAGTGTCTTTTCACCGGTCAGCTTCCCACTCGCATCGTTCTTGGTTGTATCGATAATGACTCTTTCAACGGTAGCTACACGAAGAATCCATTCAATTTCAAACACATGAATCTATCTCAATTAAAAGTATATCTGGACGGGCAGCAACAAAGTATAAAACCCTTGGAAACTAACTTTGCAGCCAATCAGTTTGTAAACGCCTATGCTTCGCTCTTTATGGGGACCGGCAAATGGCAAAGAAACGAAGACAACGATATTAGCAGAGAAGATTACGCACACGGTTATTGCTTGTACGCATTCGATTTAACACCCGATTTAGCAGAGGGCGGCCATTTTAATTTGCTGAAAAGTGGAAATGTGCGAGTCGATATAAAATTTGCACAGGCCTTGGATGCTACCATTAACGTTATTGCATTTGCCGAGTTTGAAAACATATTGGAAATAGACAGATCACGCAACGTTCTTTTCGACTACAACAACTAAAGAAGAAGAACAAGATGGATGGCATAACAATAGAAAATTATCTACGAAGAGATAGAAAGTGCGCTTCCATGTTTTTGGGCGTTTTCGCTAGCGACCGACTTCCGTCTAGAATAGATAGAAATAAGCCTAGTATCCTTGTGTGTAATACAGACAGATACGGCCAGCCTGGGGTACATTGGGTAGTGCTGTATATCGAAAGTCCACTTTATGGCGAATTTTTTGACTCTTTTGGACGACCCCCAGACGTTCCATTCAGAACATATTTACATACTCATTGTTCGTCTTGGATATATACTGGAAAACAGATTCAGAGTATTAGTAGTAGATTTTGCGGCCATTATTGCATTTTTTACGCTTTGCATAGATCTAGAGGGTATAATGTTAATGCGATTTGCACCATGTTCTCAAGCGACACTGGTCTTAACGATTTTTTATCGCACCGCTTTGTTTGTGACATGTACAAATAAAAAGCTGTTGAAAATAAAAGATGGGTCTTTTTTCATTGCGTTTGCCGTGTGGTTTGTGGTGGTGGTGGTGATGATCACTACTCTATGCTAAAGCATATATATATATATAAAGCCATACATTATAATGCGGGCTGTCTAAGCTGCAGCTGCTCCGCTGCAGCAGAGGCTAATTATGGTGGCAAAGATTTGGGCGTGTCTACTATACAATGACCCCATCTGCCCAAATTCATCCGAGGTCATAGGAGGTCAGAAGAATGCAGACGAGCCCAAGCACGCTTGGACGAATGCCGGCAAGTCCAGGCAAGCTTGGAGGAGAATTCTGCTGCTGACGTCAGGCTCTAGCAGCTGGTGCGTCCTGAGGATACTATGCCAGGTGCATGATGATTAATTCTATTATGCTGGTCAGACGAGTGCAGGCTTGCTTGGGCGATTGCAGAAGAGATCAGACGAGAGTAGATGAGCTTGCGCGAGATTAGAAAATCGTTCAGTTGTTCGTAAGAGTTGGCAAATAGCACACAACTCAAATAAATGACCAGAAAAAAAGAGTTGTACAGAATCGAAAAATGTCTCTTATAATTTTAAGCTATACCTCGTCTTATATTCCATGTCCTACAAAGCAAACTACCGTTTTAAAAGAATTGGTTGATGAATTCCTCACAAGTCAAAACAGAAATTTACAAATCGAACATGTCTCTTATAATTTAAAAAATAGCCCGCATCTTACGGCGCATGTCCTATAAAGAAATCTGCCGTTTTAAAAGAGCTGTCTGGCGAATTCCTCACAAGTTCAAACAGACTCTTAAAAATCGAACATGTCTTTTAGTGCATGTGGCGGCATATAAATTGTGCGTATTTAAGTCTCTATAGCAGCTGTTGAAAATCGAAAGGCGCTGACGAAGCGTGGAGGAGGGGGAAGGGGGAGGAGGAGGGGGAGAGGCAAAATCAAAAGGTATCTCTTATAATTTTAAAATATCGCTCGTCTTATAGTACAAAGAAATGATTTGAGAATGACTAAGTCTCTGTATCAGCTGTGCAATCGAAATGTGCTGACGAAGCGTGGAGGAGGGGGAGGGGGAGTGTAGCGTATTAAATCGCTATTATCTATCAAACTAACTTGTCTGATATTATATGTTAATTCTAAGTAGGAGTTAAGCTAGATAATTTAGTCGGCGTATCTAGATTAATAATTTGGCGTCTAGTGGATTAGTAACTAGGAGACCACGAATCTTGCGTACATGAGCGAGGCAGTCATGGTGACGTCAAGCGGTTACTACGGACGCTTACGTAAGTGAAAACATTTGCATCGACGCGCAACCAATAAAAAGCATCGAAATGAGCGTAACGGTGGGAATTGAATGGAAACAGCCACGTCATTGAAATTCGACATAAACGGTTGATTCCTTGCTTGAACATTGAGAAAGATGGTTGTTCAGTTGTGGCTGGCAATTCATTTGAAGTTTATTCAATGGTGAGGATGATGATTATGCTCGTATCTGGTCGTAAAACAGTACGAGGCATTCGTGTGAGAGTAGAGGCGATTTAGAAATTCGAAGTTGCGAACTCTAACGTCCGTGAAGTCTACATTGTGATCGTGACGGTTGGTGAGACGATATTCGTGTGTTGAGAAACGATTTTGGGCTCGTTGTCTCTGGTTGACATTTCAAGGTCATTTTCAATTGGGAAGGAAATTCTCATTGATTGGAGTGTGATTATTTGATGCTACGGAAGTATTGAATATTGTCTTGTCTGGTATTCGATCTGGATTCCACAGCTTGACAGTATCTCATTATCCTTCTTCAAATATAGCACGAGGTTGCTTATCTTCATTCAGTGAATCTACGGAGAATCAGCAGAACTATTTCTTCAAATATAGCACGGGGTTGCTTATCTTCATTCAGTGAATCAACAGAGAATCTACAGAACTATTTCAAGACCGTTTACACTACAGAAACGACATGTCATATATCTCAACTGTGGAGCACAGATAAGCTAAAAGATAATTATAATTAGTGATACGCCAAATAAGTAAATAGGAATATTGCGTAATTGTATTGTGTATTTAATAGTTTCAATTATATCATACATTTATAAAGAATTGGTGTCTCTTTGAACAGATCATTTAAATGCAGTACATTTTCAATTACCCGCTAAAATAAGCATAAAAACGGAGACGTTACAAATGGGATGCTCGCGTCGGGATAAAATTGATAATATTATTGTTGATTAGATTGAACTTTACTGACATTTATATTGAAGAGACAAAGCTAATTAAAATGACGATCTATTTGGAAATTGTTAAGCATAGCGCAACGCGCATGTATAGATTTTAAGCATTAGAGTCGGTGCGATAATCCTTATTGCTTAACATATACCAGAGATTGTATCACGTTAAGAGGGAACACTAGTGTGACGCTTAATAATTTTAATAATTATTATAAGCGAGTGTGAAATTGTATAGCGCATAGTTTAGCGTTAAATTTATTACTACTTAACCAAAAGTGAGTAAGTAAGAATGTCAATCACAGACTGGCAACAGTGGTTGGATATGGGACGTTCATTCTCATTGGAAGGTGAAGAGCTGAAGGCGTTTGTCAGAGACAGACAGAACGAATTCAGACAGCACAGGGCGGATGAACGAGAAGAGAAAAAGGAAAGTGAGCTACGTGCAGCTGCAGAAGCTAAGGCTAACAGAGAGAATGAATTGGAGCTAGCGCGTGAAGCGGCTAAGTTAGCTGATACCAAAGCAGCCAGAGAAAATGAATTGGAGCTAGCGCGTGAAGCGGCTAAGTTAGCTGATACCAAAGCAGCCAGAGAAAATGAATTGGAGCTAGCGCGAGAGGCGACTAGATTAGCTGAAGCTAAGGCTAAAAGAGAGGCAGAATCAGCAGTTAGAGAAAAAGAAATAGAAATAGCGAGGATGGCTGACGCTAGGCTTATGCGTGAAGCAGAGATGAACGAGGCGAGGCTTGCAAGAGAAGCGAATGAAGCTTTAGAGCATAAGAGACTCGAGATTCAAGCGAGAATGAGAGAAATAGAATCGAGAGATGGACGAAACAGAGATGATGGAGATTCTTATATGACGATGGGTGACAACCACCAAGGAAACCAAAGTCATAAGGGAATGAAGAATATTAAATTCCCAATATTTAACGAGGCAAAGGACTGTCTTGATGCGTATCTTCTTAGATTTGAGCGTACGTGTACGACGTATGAGATACCGAGAGATGTATGGTCGCTGATGCTAGCGCGACATCTAGAGTCGAAAGCATTAGAAGTGTACCAGCGTTTGTCGGCTGAAGAAACACAAGACTACGATTGTTTAAAGAAGCATCTCTTGAAAAGATTCCAATTGACAGAAGGAGGGTATCGTAACAAGTTTAAGACTAGCAAGATGGAACAAGGAGAAACTCCTTCAAATTTCATTTACAGATTGCAACGATATTTGCAGCAATGGTTGCTACAAGCTGGATTTGAGCAGACCTACGAAGGAATCGAGGATCTACTGTTAAAAGATCAATTTTTCCTCACTTGTAGTAACGAGTTGAGGATGTTCATTAAAGAGAAAGGAAAAATGAGCTTAAAAGACACATTGACGTGTGCAGAATCTTAAATCGAAGCTCATGGGTACAGATATGCAGAGAATTCTGTAAAACCTCAAGGGAGATTCAATAATGACAGAGGTAATGGAAAGCCATTTGAAGAGAAATCGAGAGAGAAATTCCAAGGAAACATGAACAGAGGAAGAGTCGAAACGCGACAGAACAAAGAGACAAATCACAGTGGAAATGTGAATAGAGGATTTAGTAGAGATAGAGAGCAGGCAGCAGAACACAAGATAACTTGTTTTGCATGCGGTAAGGTAGGTCATAAAGCATATGATTGTGTGAACAAAACTAAAGGGTTTGTTAAACACACAGCTGCAGCAGTACAGATTTACGAGAATAGGGCGTACAGGGCTGTACAGACAAATGAAAATACGAAATCGAATGAAATTGACAGAACAGTAGAACGCCAGGATAGGAAAGGTAAAGAAGAAGTACCGAAACATATGGCAGCAAGTACGGTAGTTACGGAACGGAAAGATGGTTGCATTGACATTGAAAGTATAGACGAATGTCAAGCGAAGGTCAATGGCGTAGACGCCAATTGTCTTTACGATTCTGGAGCGAGTACATGTATCGTGAGGAGATCGCTAATCAAGGATAGTGATTTGACTGGGAAGGAAACGCACTGCATCCTAGTTGATGGGAGCTTAAGGTGTTTTCCTACAGCCAATGTAAACATTGAGAGCGAGTATTTTACTGGTGAAGTTGAGGCAATGGTTATGGATGAACCAGTAAAGCCGATAATTATTGGACGCGTGAGAGGGTTGAAATATACCGTAACGAATGAGAACACGGATGAAAATATGATTAATTGTGACAAAGGAGAGAAAGTGGATGGGACGATTATGAGTGAGAAACAAGAAAAAGTTGAGTATAAAGGAATACTCAAGGGAATTGTGAATGCTAATTCACGTTGGCAAAATGCCAAGAAGAAAGTAAGATTCGAGAGTGATGAAATGAGCACGGAATATGATGACGTAATAGAGAAAGTTGGAAGTGATGACGTCATGAACAGTGACGCACATCAAACGACAGCAGCGATAGAAACGAGAGCTGAGTCGAAGAAGGTGGTGAAATATAAACCACTCAAGGTCACAGAAATGCCCGACCTTAATATAACTACAAAAGAAATAAAGGAATTACAGAGAGCAGATGAGACATTGAAGAGTTACTGGGATAAAGCATCTGAGTGGAATGGCGATGAGAAGAGTACAGAAAAAGTGCTGTACGTAAAGAAAGATGGACTGTTGTACCGGAGATGGAAGGAAGTATTGAAAGATGAAGCGAAGTGGCAGTTGATGGTTCCGAAACAGTTGAGAAACAAAGTTCTAGCTGTAGCACATAACTCGCTACTGTCAGCTCATCTAGGCATGAAGAAGACTCATGATAAAATTGTGAATGAATTTTATTGGCCAGGGATAAATCAAGAAGTTCGGCGATATATATTAAGTTGTGATGTATGCCAGAAAGCAGTGGATAAGAAAGTGAACTACAAGGCACCGATGGGACATCTTCCAGTGCTGGATGTGCCGTTCAAGCATGTCTGTGTGGACATCATAGGAGCCATAGAGCCAATGTCTATGAGAGGATATCGTTATGTATTAACGATTATCGACTTAAGCACCAGGTATCCTGAAGCGATACCGTTGAAAGGAATAAGTACCGAGGAAGTGGCGGAAGCCTTGTTTAACTTTTACTGTCGGATGGGCGTACCACAAAGAATTCATACAGATAGAGGAAGCCAATTTACGTCAGAACTAATGGCCGAAGTAAACAAAATGTTGTTGATCAAGCACACGATGACAAGTCCGTACCACGCGATGGGAAACGGTTGTGTAGAACGTCTTAATGGAACGATTAAGACAACGCTGAGAAAATTGATAGGTGAACAAGTTAAAGAGTGGGACAGATACTTGGCACCACTACTTTTCGCATTACGAGATACTGTACACGAGAGCCACGGATACACACCTTTCGAATTAATCTTCGGAAGATCGTGTAGAGGTCCGATACAGATATTGAAGGAACTGTGGACGAATGAAAAAGTGGAAGACGAGGTGAAGGATGTGTACACATATATGACAGATCTACGAGAACGTATAGAGGAAACGTGTAACATGGCGCAGAAAGCAATTCACAAAGCCAATGCGAAGAACAAGAAGTACTACGATAAAAAGGCACGATATAGAAAACTGGAGATAGGTGATAAAGTCCTATTGTTACTGCCGAGTTGTAATAATAAGATGCTTGTTAAATGGCAAGGACCATTTGTTGTCAGAGGAAAAATCGGAGATTACGATTATAAAGTTGAGGTTGATGGTGGAAAACTGAAAACATACCACATCAACATACTAAAGAAATATTACGAGAGGGATGAAGAAGAGTTGTCAGGTTCTGAGACAATAGCATATGTGTCAGCTATTGTACATGATGGTAGAGAAGGTGAAGACGAAGAGGAGGAGATATTAAACCTGTATGTCAGTAAGCAAACTGAGACATACAAGGATGTTGATATTAATCCACAATTAGAAGATGAACAGAGAGGTGAATTAGAGAAATTACTGAGAGAATATCAAGACATATTTACAGATAAACCAGGAAGAACTGACATGGTGAAACACGAGATTCATCTTACGAGTGATGAACCTGTTAGGATGAAAGCATATCCAACACCGTATCATCTACAATCTGAAATTGATAAGGAAATTGAGATAATGTTAGAGAATGGAATAATAGAAAGATCAGAAGCAGCATACGCAGCACCGCTTGTTGTTGTTAAGAAAGCTGATGGAAGCAATAGACTTTGCTGCAACTATAAACAATTGAACAAAGTGACAGTTTTTGATCCAGAGCCGATGATGTCAAACGAGGATATCTTCAATAAACTGAGTGGCAGCAAAATATATAGCAAGTTTGATTTTTGCAAAGGGTATTGGCAAATTCCAATGAGCGAAGAGTCAAAAGATTATACGACCTTCATTTGTGCAAGTGGGTTATATAAATTCAATGTATTACCATTTGGATTGGTAAACAGTGCTTCAAGCTACAACAGACTTATAAGGAAGATTTTGCATGGAACCGAGAATCTGGAGAGTTATGTTGATGACATACTAGCTCATACAGAAGGATGGACTAAACATATGAAGATTTTACGAGAATTTTTTCAAAGAGTGAGAGATGCTCACCTGACTTTGAAACCAAAGAAATGTTCATTAGGCTATGGACGTATAGATTTCTTGGGTCATACATTAAACAACGACGACATTAGTCCTAAAGGAGAATCGATAGATAAGATTGTGGAGATGCCACAACCGAAAACGAAGAAACAAATAAGAAGCTTTTTGGGAGCAATAAACTATTACAGAAAATTTATTCCTCATTGTGCTGAACTGATGGCACCATTAAGTGACTTGACAAAGAAGTCAGCAGCTAATAATGTTGATTGGAACGAAGAATTAGAAGAGAGTTTTAGCAAGCTGAAAGCAGCACTTGCTAAGACACCAATATTAAAGTTACCAAACTTGGAAAAGGAATTCGTGATTCAAACGGATGCATCAGGAAGAGGAATAGGTTGTGTCCTGATACAGCAGTATGAAGGGATAAACCACCCGATTGCATATGCGAGTAGGAAACTATTGGAAAGAGAGATGAGATATTCAGTTGAGGAGAGAGAATGTCTAGCGATAATGTGGGGAATTAGTCGGTTTGACAGGTACTTGTGTGGAAAGCAGTTTGTGATTGAGACAGACCACTGCGGACTACAGTACATGAAAGAAGGGAGAATGAGAAATGCGAGAGTCATGAGGTGGAGTCTAGCACTTCAAAATTATTGCTTTACGATACGATATATCAAGGGAAGCAATAATGTTATGTCTGATTATTTGAGTAGAGGAATTACATAGTACTTAAATATATCAGTAATGTATTATAATAATGTAGATAAGAAGTTCAGTAATGTTGTATTGTTGTGTAAGATAGAATAAGGAAGTTGATAGAAATTTAGTTGATAGATAATTAGGTGAGATTGTAAAGCCTGATTACAGACTTTTGAAGGAGGGGTATTTGTAGCGTATTAAATCGCTATTATCTATCAAACTAACTTGTCTGATATTATATGTTAATTCTAAGTAGGAGTTAAGCTAGATAATTTAGTCGGCGTATCTAGATTAATAATTTGGCGTCTAGTGGATTAGTAACTAGGAGACCACGAATCTTGCGTACATGAGCGAGGCAGTCATGGTGACGTCAAGCGGTTACTACGGACGCTTACGTAAGTGAAAACATTTGCATCGACGCGCAACCAATAAAAAGCATCGAAATGAGCGTAACGGTGGGAATTGAATGGAAACAGCCACGTCATTGAAATTCGACATAAACGGTTGATTCCTTGCTTGAACATTGAGAAAGATGGTTGTTCAGTTGTGGCTGGCAATTCATTTGAAGTTTATTCAATGGTGAGGATGATGATTATGCTCGTATCTGGTCGTAAAACAGTACGAGGCATTCGTGTGAGAGTAGAGGCGATTTAGAAATTCGAAGTTGCGAACTCTAACGTCCGTGAAGTCTACATTGTGATCGTGACGGTTGGTGAGACGATATTCGTGTGTTGAGAAACGATTTTGGGCTCGTTGTCTCTGGTTGACATTTCAAGGTCATTTTCAATTGGGAAGGAAATTCTCATTGATTGGAGTGTGATTATTTGATGCTACGGAAGTATTGAATATTGTCTTGTCTGGTATTCGATCTGGATTCCACAGCTTGACAGTATCTCATTATCCTTCTTCAAATATAGCACGAGGTTGCTTATCTTCATTCAGTGAATCTACGGAGAATCAGCAGAACTATTTCTTCAAATATAGCACGGGGTTGCTTATCTTCATTCAGTGAATCAACAGAGAATCTACAGAACTATTTCAAGACCGTTTACACTACAGAAACGACATGTCATATATCTCAACTGTGGAGCACAGATAAGCTAAAAGATAATTATAATTAGTGATACGCCAAATAAGTAAATAGGAATATTGCGTAATTGTATTGTGTATTTAATAGTTTCAATTATATCATACATTTATAAAGAATTGGTGTCTCTTTGAACAGATCATTTAAATGCAGTACATTTTCAATTACCCGCTAAAATAAGCATAAAAACGGAGACGTTACAGGGAGGAGGAGGGGGAGAGTCAAAATCAAAAGGTATCTCTTATAATTTTAAAATATCGCTCGTCTTATAGTACAAAGAAATGATTTGAGAATGACTAAGTCTCTGTATCAGCTGTGCAATCGAAATGTGCTGACGAAGCGTGGAGGAGGGGGAGGGGGAGGAGGAGGGGGAGAGTCAAAATCAAAAGGTATCTCTTATAATTTTAAAATATCGCTCGTCTTATAGTACAAAGAAATGATTTGAGAATGACTAAGTCTCTGTATCAGCTGTGCAATCGAAATGCGCTGACGAAGCATGGAGGATGGGGAGGGGGAGGGGGAGGGAGAGGGGGAGGGGAGGGGAGGGAGGGGAGGGGAGGGGGAGGGGGAGGGGGAGGGGGAGGGTTAGGGTTAGGGTTAGGGGGAGGAGGGGCGCGCATGCCCTTCCCAAGCCCTTCCCAAGCCCTTCCCCTTCCCCAGCCCCTTCCCCAGCCCTTCCCCACCCCTTCAGCATCCCTTCAGCATCATCATCATCATCATCATAATACAAAAGAACAAAAGATCAAAAGGATCAAAGAGCGTGATCAGTGAAGCGTGACGATTTATAGCCCAGTGGGCCAAAAACAATGGTCTTCAGTGAGAGTATTAAATTACAGATGACGTCATACAGTCACGTGACGGGCCAGAAAAGTGGAAGGGCTTACTACATTGTATTTCCTCTACTGACATAATTTATTACCGGTATACACGATCGAATACCTACAACGTTCTTAGCCTAGGCCTGTATACCGTTTGGGAATGGCTACCTCGCTTGGTTAACGTATACGGTACCGTATACGGTGATAATACCAGAGACAAAGACATGGTTTAAAGTGGGTGGGAACTGCGTTCCCATGCACTGCGCTCTAACTTCTTGGCTTGCGTTCCCACTGCTTGTCATGCATAGAACCCCGGAAACACACATATAGGCCTATAGGTTTATAGGTCTATACGTTCCAATAAAATTCTTTTTTAGCGCTCCCATTGCTCACACGTTCTGCGTTGCCACTGCTCGTTCAATATTATAGTGTGTCACGACACACCGGTTGAGAACCTCTGGCTTTGAGAACGAAATGAAAAGAATGATTAGGCTAATTGCAAAGTTGTCTTGATTCTATGACAAAATTAATGGCATGCGTGCTTCATTATAATTGAATGCGAACAATGGAACTTAAAGAACGGAGGGAAATGATAAATAGAATAAATAGACTAGGTCTACTAGCTATGACACCTGGATTGCATGTTATATAACACGCACCTATAAATATTGATGACTATAGGCAAATAATAGGGAGGGAGAGAGGGAGGGAGCGAGGGAGTGAAGGAGGAAGGGTTGTTTAACCCTCTTAATAGAGCCTCCTTCCTGTATATATTACATATGTTACAGTAGGCCTATATAAGTATATATATATTATATATATACTTATATATGTACATGTATATATATATATATATATATATATATATATATATATATATATATATATATATATAGTCTCTGTTGGTTTTTGTCTTGAGTGGCTATTCATAGGAGACCTGCATAAATATAGTTTGTTGGTTCAGTCGTCATCGCAGTCTGGGCTCTCTCCAAAGCCCTACATCCACGGACCGGCGGGTGCCTAGTTACAGCCTTTACAGGTAGACAATTAGACATATCCGACCACCATGCAGCCATTGCTTGCTTATACCAAGATCGAGACTGATTCATAGTTTGTTCCTGCCTTGAGTGCGTCAATTGTATAGACGCCCTTAAGAGGACGCATATTAATGTGGTTAAGCGACCGAAAGTAGTCTACGAAGGTGTCTACCAAAGGCAGTCACTCCGGTGATCTGAGAAAGAGGAGAAGGAGGTGCCACGTAGGCAGGTCGGTCGGTCGGTCGGTTGGTCGGTCGGTCGTGGAAATTGAATTCTTTGACGGCCTACATAATTAAGAACGGCATGTTGACGGAGGTGCAAATGGAGTGAAAGAGAAAGAGTGAGCGAGAGCGAGAGGCAGACAGAGAAAGAGAGAGACAGACAGACAGACAGACAGACAGACAGAGACAGACAGAGACAGACAGAGACAGACAGCGACAGACAGAGACAGACAGACAGAGACAGACAGAGACAGACATAGACAGACGGAGACAGACAGAGACAGACAGACACTCTGTCATACAGAGAAAGACAGAGACAGACAGAGACAGACAGACGGAAGGACGGACTGAGAGAGACGGAAGGAGGAGAGAGGGAGAGAGGGAGGGATGAGAGTCACGTGATGGTCAACTGCGATCGAGTCGCAATGAAATGCAAATGAATCAATTGGTCGACTGTTCCCACAATCTGTCATCCGGTGACTTATGCACCTATACGATATATTTATATATCTATAGTCACAAGTGGCTACAAATTGATTGAAATTCCATATCAATTATACAAAGCACGATAATTATATATATAATTATATACATGTATATTATATAAGTACATATTTATTTTATGACACATTATTTTTATAAATTTTTAAACAGTCTTCTTTCAGCCTGCCTCTGTCTGTCCGTCCGTCCGTCCGTCAGTTCGTCCTGTAGGCAGATGGAAAGACACAGAGACGGAGGTGGAAAGAGGGCGAGGGATCGAGAGAGAGAGAGGGAGGAAGTAGGCTTCCTGTACTTCCTGTACATGGAGGATTGATTTGCCCACATTTGCATCATGTAGGAATGCTGCTATCGTTGATGACCTTCGTTATCGATGTTTCAGTCGGTCGTGTGACACACAACCTCTTCTCTCCCTCCCTTCTCCCTCCTCCCTCCCTCCTCGGCTGAATGACGATCGTGCATGCAGCTGACAAGCACTGGCTACAATTGCTTCATCAGTTGGCTGGTTCATTGGTTGGCTGATTGGTTGGCTGGGAAACGCAGGTGCGATCATTAGACATTACGCCTGCGTGCATGCAAGCGTTGGTTCTGCAGCCTATAGAGACTTATTGCATCTGTTGTGGTGACATAGGCCTTCGCTTCGGCCACTGTGTAACTACGTCTAGTATGTACATGTATATACACCAAGCGCTGGTGCTTTGTTAGTAGTCGCTTGTAATATCTAGAGAAGGCGTCGCTCGTTAGTCCATTTAGGTATACACGTCTTCAAATCGTTCAACTTAAGCCGGCGATTCTATATAATTTTATACATGGTGACTGCATTCCGTTCGGACAAGCGATTGAATCACATGGACCGTTGACAGTGTGCTACTGCTGCTGCTGCTATTGTATTGGCCTATACTTTAGGTTTCCATATGTAAATGAGGACTAACTTAGGCCTAAACCCAAAGCCTCGCTGCTACTGCTGCTAAACGACTGACAATAATTACAGGTAACGAAGAGGGCGTTTAATCCAACTGAAGCGATATACAGGTAGGCAAACATTTACTCATGATTACGAATTTTCCTGTCATTTTCGGTTCATGCTCAACATAATCATGGAGCTTAGCCTATATATAGCCTACCTATAGGCTACACGCCTATAATGCAATCAAGATTATTATTATTGTTAATGCTGAAAGTGTCACGACCGCCTTTGTTTTGCCTCTGTGTAAATGACAAAATGAGGCATTGCAACTGGAACATCTATAGGTCGTAGGCTATACTGATTATAGGACGGTAAATGAAGATGTCTGGTGACAGTTCATGACAAACGGTAGGAAGAACAATTCAGTGCAAATATCTAGACAAGTCATTAATTCGTAAAGAAAAAAACTTGTATACGTTGCCCTTCAAGGCAACTACTCAAAGACGCTCCGGACTCAAGCGCGCCTAAAAATTTGCTGAGGAAGGAATTCAGATAAAGAACTGTGTTGTAGGCGTATATATAGATCTAAAGGAAGGTCGTTTCGGACCGCTGGGCCTACCACAGAATTGGCATGAATAGGCCTACGCCAAATGCTATGCTAGAAGCGAATGAAAAATAGAATTACTTGAGACAATGTATCGATAAAGATCTGAAGTTTACATGTAGGCCTAAATGATTATTATAGGTGATCTAGTTTTATAACTGCAACTTAATTTGTGTGTTATTTTACACATCATTAGTCAGGACATGATTGCAACAATAGGCAGATCATTTAAACGTAGCCTGCAGGACGGATCCTTAATTGTAAATGCGTGGTTGTATCTGGCTGTTATAAGGCCTGAGTGTAGCTCCCCAGACTTAAGTGCCTTGGTAATCCCGCTCTATGATGGTTGTTGTATAAATCATATAACTAATAAACGGCGGAAATTGAACTTAAAATCAGATTTTCGACTATAGATATAGGCCTAAGTAGCGCTCCTCATGGGCGGAGTTTGGTTTCCGTTCTGGGAGGGAGGGGGGTTAAAAAATAACTTGGGCTTTGTTGGGGGGAGACTTGGTCCAGAACAAGCGGCGCCGACAATATTTTCTCGGCCCAAAAAGGTTAATGTCCTTTTTTAGTCGTTCGGTTCAAATCTCGTGAAAACATAGGCTACTTTTTCCCCGGTCAAAAAGTTGATGACTTTTCTAAAGTCATTCGATTGAAGTTTCGTGAAAAGATACCATTTTCACGGTAAAAACTGAATCTGGGCCTTCTTGGGGGGAGCTCCTAGCCCCTGATAAACTCCGCCCAGGACTCTCCTGCGGCCGAGTGGGTTGGTACTTGGTAGCCCGCTCGCCGCGCCGGCGGCCCGGGTTCGATTCCCGGTCGGTCGGTTTATCAGAGATTAATTTCTCGGATCTTTACTGCGGGTGCATGGCTCGGTCGCAATATAAACGTGGAGTAGCGGTGGTGAAGGATCTCACCCTCAGGGTCGAAGCCATAACACAGCCGCTATATAAATATGCGATTACATTAACATTTTACATTTGCATGTTCATGACCATTGTACGGTAACCGCGGTTTAGCCTACTACCTTGAAAACCTGCAGTGGCCCATTTTACAGACAACCTCAACGTCCTTTGCAACGCCTTATTATTTTCATGTGAAGCTGCAGGATCAATGGTCCAGATCAGTGCGTGGAAGTGAAAAGCGTTTGTCCTCATAACAATAGAAGCTCGTTTGAAATTCACAATATATATTCTGATCACCACCAACTATAGTATATACGTGGAGATGTATATAATTATATGCACATATAGGTCATATGCATGATCACATTATATAGGCCTATATAGGCCTACGACCAAATGAGTTTTATTTGTGCATGATACATAGGTCTGTGTGTTTTTCCACAGTCTGCAACAACACGCCGATATATTACAGTAGAACGTGTAGCTATGCATGGTTGAAAATAATAAACACATTTGATAGAGGTTTAGTTTGCTGCTGACTGCTAGTAAAGTCTGCAGCTCATTCAGATTCGATCGATAGCATTGATTTCTTTTTATTGACGATGAGACAACTTCATAATTATAGGCTGTAGTATGCGGGAAACACGCACACATTTTCTTAGCCGAATGCATGCTTTCGCGTGCACATCGAACTTTAGGCATATACAGGGTGGGCCAAAAAGTAATCCTTAAGGTTTCTTGCCTATATCGTGGCCAGAAGTAAAAGCATTAAATCAAGTTTTACAGTCTTAGAGGCAATTCATATTATTTTACGCGTGCACAAAAGCCAAATTCAACAAAAATATTTCAAAAAGTTGGTGTATTCAATAAAAGTGATATCACTTTTGTTCTGTTTTAAATGTTTTGGTGAAATTTGGCTGTTGTAGCCTACGTAAATATGAATTTCCTTTAAACCTGACAAATTCGACCTAAGCATTCTTACTTTTGGTCAAGATATTGGCAAAAACATTATGAGACAACTTTTTTGCTGCCCACCCTGAATATGCCAAATGTAAATGTGCCTATATGCCGATAAAGGCTTATGTGCATAATTTATTTTTAAAAATTGACTTACAATCAAGACCATTTATTAAACATAGCGTATACCGTGGCATGCAGTAGCTCTTTTTATATATGTATATGAATATTCTGGTCGTTATAACAGACCTATCATATTTTTTACGTGCAGGCCTATTCCTATCGAAATAGATAACCTACATGTACGATTGCACGTATACATGGAAAGTGATCGGTGGATGCCAGTAACTGGATAGAATATTTGTCTGTCTATAATAGTAGTTGACTTTACTAAGAATAGTGCGATGGCGCTACATCATTTGATTTACTTTATAGCATTAAAAGCGAGTGTATAGACTGTGTGTATAATTATTAATGCTTCCTCTTTCACGCGTGTTACTATACGGTCTATGTCAGCGGTTCCCAACCCAGGCCTAAGAAAATGGCCCGCATCTCTCAAAGAATTAACAAAAATATATATGAAAACATGACAATTTCAACGGGATAGAACACATAATTAGGCTACTTTCTATTACAAATTATTCTATTTAGTCGTCTATATAGACCTACATATCAAACATTCTATTTTGAATCAATTACAACAATTCTACATGATTTTAGTTAGTTAAATTTTAGCCTTGTGGACCCTAATGTCCTTCATGAACTAAGAAAAGTGGCCCTCGTGTTCTCCAACTTAGAAAAAGTGGCCCTAAAGGCATAAAAGGTTGGGAACCACTGGTCTATGTCCTATAGGCCTATTTATATGACGGGCGATTGTGATTGCCTGTGAGAATAAACTTTTTATCTTCAGGTGCTCGTGCCACCCTCTCTCGCTCTAGGCCCTACCCATTATCTGGCGATGGCTGAACAACATAGAGAGACAGACAGACAGACAGACAGACAGACAGACAGACAGGCAGACAGGCAGGCAGGCAGACAGGCAGACATACAAGACAAGACAGGCAGGCAGACAGACAGACAGGCAGGCAGGCAGGCAGGCAGACAGACAGACAGGCAGACAGACAGACATACAAACAGACAAACAGACAGACAAGCAGACAGACAGGCAGACAGGCAGGCAGACAGACAGGCAGACAGACAGATAGACAGACAGACAGACAGACAGATAGACAGTCAGACAGACAGACAGACATGCAGACAGAGAGATAGACAGACAGACAGGCAGACAGGCGACAGCCAGACAGGCACATGCGTATGGAAATGCAGGCATGCAAATGTATACGCGCAATCAGACATTTCTATAGTACTCATGCAGCCAGATGGGACGATAGATACATTGGTGTCAAAATGTCTCAATTTATTGAGTATAGACGCATGCGAATGCGAAAGCATGTATATTTCCCAATTCCTATTCGGAGAGTATAGACAACTGATTTATTCATGTCTACAGGTAAATATGCTATATATATTAAATACATCCATATATATATATAATATATTATTTACATATATAAATTATATCGGGTTCATGGCAATGGTGACACTAATGAGCATTGTGATGAAGGTGGCGTAGCTGACGATCTGCCTTTGTGGCCTGTTGTTATGAGTGATGTGTGGGGAGAAGCATTGCATGGGCTGTTGGTCAGCAGACATGTTTTTGTCGGTATAGTGATCGCCCTTTGCACAGGAACCCATACGGAACCACAATCAACTGCATTGCTCTCGTCTTTAATCAAGACATTAAGAGTTTTTTACCCAAAGTGTCAGTTTATCCGGAGAATAGGAGCGTCGAACCTTGATATAAAAACTTTAAACCCAGCTGCCACTGTCAAGTGTCAACAGTCTAGGTGTATATGCAGCAGCATTGCAGCTGTAGGCCTCAAGATCGTGATCTCCTATTCGCCGTGGCCTGAGTTGATCCGATTGATTACAATACAGATGAAAGATCCTGGGACTGATGGGTTAGTTTAGTGATCGTATAATAAGGAAACTGCATTTAAAAGAGGCTGGAGATTGGAGATTGCAAACTTGGCACAAGAGACAGTCTTTAATCTAGACTTCTCTGGAGGAAGCTTTTCCGCTATCATACCCCTCCACCAGAAACCTAAATACCCCGCCCCCAAAGTATAAAGTAAGGCGGTTAGGTTTAACACTGCACAATTAAGAGACCGCAACGAAGAAATAAATGCGAAGGGAGGTTGGCCACATATCATAGGCCTTTAGGAAGGTCTATACTGTTTTGAAACGCAGACAAACGGAAGAAGACACACACACACAGAGATAAATTAATATAGAGACAGTTAAGAGGCAGTATACGTACGAAACGACGGAGTGGGTGGGTATCATGAGAAACGCTGCTATATCGCACCTGTTGCATGATTGCCGACCGTTGTTGAGGTATTTCACATTACACGATATATAGCACGCACCTGCATGCATGTGCATACATACATGTATCTCTACCGCAGTCTGTGAATGTTATAGGTTCACATTTCTAAGCGTGTACACTGTACAGGAACACTAAAAGGTCAACAAACTTTACCACGATCCTATTTCAATAGTCGTTTGGAAACACATCAAATAATCTCGTTGAAATCTAGCTCCAAATCCTGATTCTTGCGCTCATTCATCATCAATTACTTCAGACCACACATATGGGCGCCCGGAGATGCTATTTGCAAGGGTGGAGTGGGGTGGGCAAAACGCTGGTCATGGTAAAAAGAATTATTAAGAGCTTGAAAAATGCAAAACAGGAAATTAAGAACGTTGGTATTTTTACAGAGCTTTTAAAATGTAAATTTATGTTTCACTGTGTTCATCGTTAGTGCCTTTATGCAAACAAATTTGTTAAGAAAATGTAGCAATTAAATGATAGCTAGGTGTTAATTTTCCAGGGCGGGGGCGAAGTGCATCCTCTAGCCTCTATGTGCTGGTGCCCATGACAACACATGATACTAAATCAAAGGTTCAGCAGTTTTTAAGCTGGTTAAATGTCTCCACAACATTTAAAACTATGTTGTGTTATGTTATGCTGCGTTGTGTCAGGCTATGTTTTTTTAGTTGTGTCGATTTGATATCTGGATGTCTGGGTATTATAAGTTCCCAACTCAATAGTATTCACACACACACACACACACACACACACGCACGCACACACACACACACACACACACACACACACACATACACACACACACAAGCACACGCACGCACGTTTGTTGACCAAAACAGTTCAAGCACAACAGAAAGGCAGTCAATCATTGAACATTCAGTGACAATGGTTAAACCCAAAAGAACTGAAGGTTCTAACAAGGCCACCTATTATAAAAATAGTCATTAGACATTCATTCGTTTAAATCAAGGACTCCTATATATTTAGCGCAATGTGTCTAGATGTCTAATTGTCTATGGTTTAAATACACCGGCCTATAGGGCCGGTGTAAAGGTTTCAAATTACCCCCTCCTAAACATTACCCCTGCAAACTGTAAATTGCATCAATCATCGCGTTTATTTCACTAAAAATATAAGACAAATCATACCACTTCTTGTTTTGGTCTGAAGATTTTCATCCGTCATCCCACTTCGTGGTTTGTTATCAATATTTTCATCTGTAACTAAAATACTAATCGCCGCTGAAGTTACAATGGAGAAAATGGCTTCGAGGCTATTATTTTTTTGGATCAAAAAATTGATAATATACCACGAAGTGGGATGTGGGATGAAAATCTTCAGACCAAAACAAGAAGTGGGATGATTTTTCTGATTTTTTAGTGCAATAAACGCGACGATTGATGCAAATCTAGTGTCCGGGGGGGGTGTAATCTGAAACCGGTTTCAAGTTACCGGGGAGGGGGTAATGTTTAGGAGGGAGTAATTTGAAACCTTTACACCGGCATTCACTTACTTATATCTAGGTATAGTGTAATCGTAATTACCAAACTTCTAAAGCGCTACTGGAAAGCCAAGCGCGAGGAACAGCTTATTCACGAGGGCTGCGCTGAATCAAAAGGGCTGTCCATAAGAGTAGCCTAGTCCAACTGAGGTCCGGGTCCGATGTCCATGAATACAAGTCACGGTTATTACAATTTTTACTCATTATTATAAACTGCTCTATAGAAGTCATCGTATAATTATATCCAGTCTATAGATTGACCTCGTTTTGCATTCATAATGTTGATGCGAATAGAGGTTTTTTGTCACCCTGTACTTTCTATTCGATCGGTTGAAGACCTGCATCGGACCGTATATACATATATATATATATTATTATATATGCACATATATAAATATATATTATATATATATTATATATTATATATATTATATATATTATATATATTATATATATTATATATAATTATATATATAATATTATATATATAAATAGGTCGATCAAACGACAATGTTGTTCATTGACCGATGCTCATGCAGTTGCCCATGAATTGGCACAGAGACCTTTAAAGGCTCATTCAGGCTCAGATGAAAGCATTGTCTCTCCGCGTTTACATTCAAAACAAAAGGCACCTGCAGGCATACAGACAGGCTGGACTGACTCACCCATGGAGCGAGCACCTGCTGCGTCCTACCTCGGGCGAAGTCCATGAAAACACTTATGTAGCGCCTCTGTTCATCATAAACGGCGACGCTCAATAGATCAATATACAAGATACTTGCATACATGTATGTATGTATTGTATGCGCATACATGTATGTGTGTAGTATGCATGCATACAACTAACCGCGCTATTCATTATAAAGAGCAGCTGTCAATTTTCGATCGGACATTCTCTTCGTGCAGTCTATTCTGCAACTGTGTTATCATGCAGTAGGCCTATTTAAAAAAATTAATTAATTCGTGATTTATTTTAAAAGACGTCTTGATCGGTACTCTCACAGGCTACATTTCAGCATGCAGAATCAGATGGTAGCTCTTCGTTGCCATGGCAGCTGGACAACGCGTCTAATTAGTCGGTTATTATTGGCTAGGTGGCGCCACAGCAGGACCAGTCACGTGGATTTTAAGCGTAGGCTATGGAAAAGGATGGGGCATAGAGATAGATGTAAGGACAAGAATTGACAAGATAACCATGGGCGCCCGCACATAGGGGCAAGGGGGGGCACTTACCCCCCTGGAAAATCGACACCTATATATTTAACTATTACTTTTGGGTTTTTAACAAATTTCTTTGCATTAATGCACCAATGATACGAATTAAACAGGCAGTGAAAGTCAGAAATCTACATTTAGAGATCTCTATAGCCTAGAAATAAACATTCTCAAGATTATAACTTTCTGACTTGCACATTCAAGCTCTTTCTAAAAACTGTAACAATAACCATTGGCTTTCAACCCTCCTGCGGGCGCCCATGCAAACAGCAGGCCTATCGATTATGGCCTATAGGCTACTTGAGTGGAATCCAGCTGTAGTCCAAATAATCACAGCTGCAAAAAATTAAATACTAATGCAAAAATTTGAAAATTTCTCAAAGTACACTGAAATTACATCAGGGAGATCTGCTTATTCACCAGAATTGTATTTATATAAACCAAGTCTGTTATAAGCCAGGCTCCATTTTGCAAGCTTCCAGTACAGAATACAGAGAGGTCAAACTGTAGATAAACTTGTCTCTGGTTATCACGTGCCTCATGATTTTACACCCAAAACTGACAAAAAGATCTGTTCAGAAGAATTGATACCCACACTCATCTGATCCTCAGATCCTCCACCTTCCTAAACGACACCCGCATTAACAGCTACTCTGGCCCTCTGGCTACCAGACTCGGACCTCTTTCTGACTACTCTTTGGAATAGACTTCTGACTCGATGCAGCACATGTGAAAAAGCTGGTGCCCTGCGATTGGGTTTCGAGTGGCGCTTTAGAAGCAGCTAGAGGAGCACCTTCCCTTGAAAACTGATGCCTATTAATTTTTTCGTTCATTTATTCATTTGTTCATTCTATGGACTTATATAGCGCACCCTTGGGAAACTACTTTTTAACATCTACTTTTTGATTTTTAACAAATTTCTAAGGAAACTATTCATATTAAAAATTCTACACAAAATGAAGCTGAGAAATTTGCATAAGAAACCTCTTTGAAAAATAACCGTATTCTTAATTTCCAGCATTGCATTTTTCAAGCTCTTGCGACTAAAAAATGCAACCGTGACTATCGTAAAAATTTTGCCCCCCCCTGCAAAAATTTCTGCGGGCGCCCATGAAGACAACGGCTGTCTTCCAAAGAATGAGAACCGTGTGGAGATCGGGAGCGATAAATAGAGACACGAAGATCCGGCTATAGCCTATTCGTCGTTGGTGTTGCCTGTGGTGCTATATGCAAATGAAGCCTGGAAGACAACAGCAAAGACAACAAAACAAATCAGTATCTTCCATAGAAGGTGCCTACGATCCATCCTGGGCATCTCATGGAGGGACCACATCAGAAACGAGGAGGTGCTGAAAATGGCGGGATCGAGGGACCTGGAGAACATCATCATGGGGAGAAGAGGAAGGTTGGCTGGGCACATTCTTAGACTACCAAAGGAGAGAATTGCGAGGACGGCGATAGAAGGGTGGAAAGCGAAGAAGAGGCAGGCCAAGAAACACCTGGAGACGCACATTCAGAGGGATCTGGAGCGGATGGGGCTGGGTTGGGACGAGGCGGAGGAGGTGGCTGGTGACCGTGCGGAGTGGCGAAGACTTGTCGAACAATGCTCCGATCGGAGCAGGAGGAACTTTAGAAGTATAAGTCTACGCTTGTTACAGCCGATCAGCTGACGTGTAGATGGCCTGTACGCATTGCTTTCGAATTCTAAATATTAATAGGCTAGCCTATACTGTAAAAAACGGCGCAACATGTATGGCACACACATACATGTAGGCTATGTATGTTTATAAAATCTAAATTAATTCTTTTCCAAGCTATAAAATGATGAGACGCGAATTTTTCACTTAGGTTACATGGAACTTTACTTTATGAATCAAAATTGTTTGCAACAATCGCATAAACTGTGTTTGGATTTTATTTCCACATTTTAATGACTGGTTATATTTTCCCACATATAATAAAATGCATCGGGTCGTCCGTCCGAATGACCGTCTAGAGGCCTTTGTTTGTTAGTAGGAGGAGGCGTTGTTTGCGATCGTGAGGATGAAGGCCTTCGAGCCTATGTACTGTAGACCTACCAACGATAGGCCAACAGCAGGCCTACATACCGACGTACGCAGCTGACTGCACTCACGCACACACAAACGTACAATCATAGGCACATACAGTCGAGCAATCACCCAGAGACAGCAGCAGTCATAGGCCTACATGTACGTAAACATACAAGCACATATTGACGTGAGCATAGCAAGACACATATACCAGCACAATCACACACAGACACATGTTCACACAACACACACACACACGTACACGCACCTACACGCGTACACACACAATCACACGGACGCAATAACTGCAGCAATAGCGCATATACATACAGGTAAAATTACATACGCACACTGCTATGCACATGTGCTGTGGTATGATGGTGTCAACATTACATGACACATGACATGACGTCAGCAGCTGAGCACATGAGACGTGTTTGACTTATGTGGAATTTGTGTCCTACAGCAATTTCATAGACGATATGCCTTCTGTGGTATTGATGCAGGAAGGCCCCTCTGTCTGTCTCCGTCTGTCTGTCTGACTGTCTGTCTGTTTGTTTGTCTGTCTCTCCTAAACACAATATAAGCCGCACCGAACAACCCTTAATGGTGACGTCATTACAGGGTCTCGTCTTTCTTTTGTGAGGGGAGTATAGGAGTGAAGGAGGAACAATAGAAAACGGAATGCATCGTGGTTTTGAAGTAGTCAGCCAACCAGCATAACAACATGGCCTAACGTAAGTGAACATGTGTAGAGTGAAATTTCAAGAAAGCACTCCCTAGCAGCGCTCCCAGTTAGTAGGAGGGGCACAATCAAAGCAACAGACTTCAAGCACCTACCGCTGAACAAGGACGATGATGATAGTATACTGCAGGAAATGCAAAGAAAGTATTACGACGGGTCTATTAAAAGACTGAAGTGTATAAGTATCATATAATTATAATATTATTATACATTGTGTATACATTAATGTAGCTTATGTGTAATTTATATGAGAATTATAATAGGCCTATATAATAGCCTTTCATCGGCTTGATACCGGAAGTCTGAAGGACTAAAGGTATATAGGCCGAAGATAAGCATGATATGCGCGTCGATGTTTATGCTGTTTAATTAGCATAGTGTCTATATTATGTTCTTGAGTTTAGACCATTATTTTCTCATCTGGTTACAGAGGTAAATCCACATGTCGTCGCTATGACTTATGTGTCCGGGTTCGCTCCCTTATTGATCAATTGATCAAGGGATCACTGATACTGCTTCGCTGCCCTCGACTGTATACCGTTCGTAAACTATTTCCACGTTCTTCCTTAGCATGCATGCACCACGATCTCTCCTGGTTTCGATCCCTCCCAGATCGTGACACCATGGCACCGGAAAAAACACAGATATGGATTTTAATTGACATAGCGCCGGTGACACGAAACGGAGTATCCCCCCTGAAAGCTTTCCGGGGGGATGAATTAATCTATTCACCCGGATGGAATTAACCGGTCTATACTATCCGGGGGGATAAACCATTCTATCCCCTTTCTTGAAAATGCGTATAATTAAAAACATTTATGCTCTAATCAATATTTAAAGTAACTCTAATTATTTTGAGTGTCCTAAGCAATGTACATAGAAATGCAACTCGAATTATTTAGTGACTCTGAGTGTTCTTATGTGTTTTAAATGTTTTAAGTGCTCTAAAACCAAAGCAACACAAATTATCTGGTAGGAATAAACATACCTGTTAGTGTCATTGTTCAAAGCAAAGCAGATGAAAATTAACTTGCGAAAAAATTACATGCGGAAGTGACTTTTTCGATTTTTTTTCATTTGGGGGATACTATTAATAGGGGGATACTCTATTTCGTGACACCAGCAAATTATATGCAGTTTCTCGATGCATCTTTTGCGTTGTGCTAAGAATTTTTTTACTTACTTTCACATATCTGGTGTGCGGACTGCAGACCACATTATATTATAGGCCTACTATGCGACGATCGAGTTGCGATTAGCTCGAAATCTAAGCTTTGAATCTATAGCGAGCTGTGTGCAAATTTTGTGCTTGTCCGTTTAAAAATCAGGGACTAAGATATTATGAATCAGGTATAGGCCTATACTGCGTAGGTTTAAAACAGGAAACACGGTGGTTGGATCGATTTGCAAGTTAGTTATAAGAGCTAATAATTAGAATGCGCATAATAATTGCGAACAGGTACATGTATGCAACCAATGCGGACGACGAGTATATAATTAATTATGCCATTAATCACGATGGTGATTCGATGTGTTTTGCGCTGAAGGATAGGAAAACGGTATACTACACGGTCGAACGAATGAGTCCTATGATAGGCAGGAACTGATGTCACACACACGCACACATAAGCTTAGACTATGTGTAGGCCTATATGTATGTGTGCACGTAGACCTGTGCAAATACATGTCGTTTAGTTTCTGTTACTCTTATATACCTCGTTAGCAACTTTCACATCTCATGAGTTTTCGCTTCGGTACCGGTTTCTTATAACCCTTAGGCCTACATGCTGTCGTGTATTCGAAAAACGACTACTCATTATTTTAGAATCAATTCGTGTACAGTGAACACGAGGATCATGGTGGATGATAATAATTATCCTTTTTATTGTCTTGCCAGCATCATAACATGTACCATATAAGCTCAAAAAATTAGAGAATTTCATGGCTGATTTCGCTATGACCTAAGGCATTTGATTCGTTCCCAAAAATGCATAAGCCTACAGTAGTAGACTATTATCAGATTGCAGGATCTAACAACCTCAAAATCTGGCAGTGAACAATCCATGCAACCTCTACATGAAATGCTTGGTCATAATAACATGATGTGTCGATGTAGGCTAATTGATCTCTCACATAAAAGAGGGCGTCATCGGAGTGGGGGGGCGCATGTGGCCAACAGCATTTTGGACTCTTTTAAGCCTACGGACAATCACAGAAATTCGAAACAAACTTTTCCGATATGTCATAAAAGTTCTCGATTTTAATCCCATGTATGCAAAGGTGAAATGCTGGTCATTATAAATACATAGCATATACTTAGGCCTACTACGATATGTATAAGTAGCTAAGGAAGGTTTCATTATTATGTTCATTATGAGTATAGGTGTGGACTGTGGACATAAGAAGTTATAACTAGGATAGGATGTCTGTCACGAGCTCGTGTTATACAACAGTATCTACTATCCGGCATAAATATGAATTCAGGACGCATTTATAGTCGTAAGCCTTAACAGAGGATGTTCCTTATAAGGAGGTCTATAGCTGAAGCAGTGCAGCAGTGCTCTATTAGTCATAATTATTGTACGTGTTTTGTCTGCAGGAATTTTCCGCTTGACTTAATCCACCGCCTGGAATTAGGAGAATTCCGTAAAAGAATACGGTCTGTACTCTGTACATCGTAAACGGTTGGGTCATTGTCTGTACGCCACCCAAAGGACACACAGTTCGTTCGCTCTGCCTTCAATTTGACACGAAACTCGTTGTTGACTCAACGTTGAATCGTCCGCAGACAAACACAATTTGGCTGGCGTCTGCATGCATGCTAAATAAAGCTGTGCACGGATAAAGCCATCATTGCTTACTAAGTGCTCACTCACTCACCCTGTGGATTTTCAGGCTCTCTATAGAAGGCAAGAGTGGTAGTGCAAGTGCTATAGCTGTTTACGGTAGAATAGGACATGCCTTTCTACAAAGTGCCTGCTACGTCGAACGTCGCTGCTAGTAGCAGTGCGCCATTTGCTACTAAGCATCAGTCGGTGAACTACAACAACAGCAGCAGCAACCTCAGCGGCAGCCACAGCATCTTCACCACTGGTCAGTCGACGGCTGCAGGTGTGGACGACGTCACCTGGGGCGACAGCAGTGACCGGTCAGTTGGCAGTGGCGGTGGCGGCGGAGGAGGAGGGGGCAACCTGGCCGAACTGACCGAGGCTGACCGAGACTCTGAGCTGCTGAGGAGGGACCTCGAGCAGAGAGTTCAGCTGAGCCAAGTGGAACGCAAGAAGATGGACCACGTCAACGGAAATGTGAGTACATATTTTGTCTCTGTTTCTCTGTTCAACACAATTATTACAATGCCACTGTAGTATGATTATAGTCGGGTAAAAAAGTGCAATGCAATACAGAACCGCACACAGTACAGTGCCTTCTGCAACAGAAGTACTGTACAATGCAGTACAGAATCGCACACAGTACATTGCCTTCTGCAACAGCCCAGAAGTGCACATTGCAGCCGGGGAACAGGAAACATTAAGAACGAAAGAGCGATAGAGAGTCACAACAACAGAAGATATATAATGTCCAAATGGTGGGTCAACTAGCCATCCTTGTCTCATCGTTTCTTTTGACTCCCCCTCTGACTGATTTTTGTGTTACTGACTGCGGCAGAACATTTAGCCTGTCGTTTGCACCTGAACACTTAAGCAACGCTCTCCTATCTTGACTGATTAACCTCAGAATTAATTCGATTAACATCCTGCATGTCTGGTAAACACGCCAATTACCCTGCACATTGCACAGTGTAGGATATCCATAGATCTACCCATGATGACATTTGTCGCCGCACTACAAACGACCGGAACGCCATAAGTCACTGAAGTCAGCTTGTAGATTGGGTCACATTAAACTGAAGCTTATATATCTCCTGCGACTCTACAGAGTTTGATATTAATTCAGTTGTAATTATAGCAACTGATAATTAATCAGAGACCAGTGTCTACTGCGCTGTATACAGGTCATCAACCGGCATAATCACACAAAAATCAAGACGTAATCAAGTCACTATCCCACAGTAGACCGTCCATAATTATAGGAGCGTAAGATCCGTAAGAAATATGATGTTTGCTTAGGTTAGTATAAGACGCAGGTATACCTGTAAGCTTAATTGATGTCCTTAAATGAAAATTGCATATAGGATAATTATAGACACAGGCCGGATGTTTAAAACAGGATGTTTAAAGACAGGATGTTTCAAGACAAGACTCTATATCTTGACATTGTTTTGAGAATTGAATTGATTGACATATCCTCACACGATTTAACCTGGAAATAGATTTATACAAGCTGATATAGAAGTAAATAAAAAGAGAGTATGTGCGTTGCCTAATAACTCTTACACTTCTGATGGGCCTGACTTCCGCCTGAGGATGTAAACTGATCGTGTTAGCCTATACTTCTGAGGCTTCTGTCATAGTCAGAAACTGTTAGGTATATCTGCTGCATTTATATTATTAGCATTGTTATTATTATTATTATTATTATTATTATTATTATTATTGTTTATTATTATTATTATTATTTGCTATTATTGATTTAATGTTGATTTATGTTGATTTAATGTTGAAGTGACTAAATGCTCAATTTGGATAGGCTACCACCATCACCACCATCATCACCATCACCACCACCACCATCACCACCACCACCATCGTCGTCGTCATCGTCATAACCACCCCCAACACCACCACAACCACAACCACCACCACGACCACCACCGCCGCCACAGCCACCACCACCATACTCTATTCACGCCAAAGCTCGAGGGTACGCGTACCCTAAAATAGAATACGTTAAAATACGTACGTACCTTTCAAAAAATAGAATACGCGTATGATACGTACCATACACGAAAATTTTATTCATGGTTTACTCGGCGACCCATAGCCAACGTATAATCTGACGTCAACTGTAGGCCTATCCGTCATTGAAACCGGTACTTCCGGTAGCTTATAGCAGTAAATTTAATTCGATAAATTCTTTGGTTATAATAATATTAATTTAACGCATGAAACTGTACTGTATTTCTGATGAGAGCTAAGTACACGTCGCTGGTTTGCAAATTGGTGTAACTCGACAATTGCAGTATATCTATAAGCTTATAGCCTACGCATCAGTCAGCGAGTCAGCGATGCCCAGAGAACGCGAGAAGGAATGGACGCACGTGTGAAAGTTTTGAAAAATGCGAACAACAATTATTATTTGATTGAATGCAATTTTTTCGACAAGCAGTTCTGGGTTGGATCAGGCAATCGCATAAGAACACATCGTTGAAGTGCTGCAGCAGAACTGAGACGACTGACTGACATTAGTGCATTAAGTGCAATGTGTGCTGGATAAACATACATGTAGATCTACAATATAGCATTGCAGCAATTTATTACGCCGTATACTGGGTTGTGAGTGTTTGCTTAAATTAAATTGAACATTCTTATAATGAGTAATGACGAGGCTAGCGTATTTTATTATTGTTTACGTACCCTAAAATAGGGTACGTTAAAATACGTACGTACCTTTCAAAAAATAGAATACGTACGGTACGTACCCTCGAGCTTTGATTCACGCCAATCTCCAATGCATCCCTTAGCCGCTGACGCACTGCAGCTGCAAATGAAGTCAATAATGATATCGTGTCAATTGTGGTCCATGCTTGAGTGAATTACAAAGACAGCTTTTGGTGGATAAGCAAATTAGAACGTTCGGTGTGTCAAAGATTGTGAATGAAATGACACAAACTGCTGAGATACAATCATACAGACACAGGTCGAGACTTTCAAATCTGAATCCATGCAGCAATCGGAACTGGTTTAGTCCTGTAGACATATGACGGTTGAAAGACAATGACATGATCTGGAATACTGAATAACAATCAGTCTGCATAATGAGGTCTGACTTTTTAAGTGTTGTCGTTTGCACGAGTTCAGTTTTTTGCCAACTATCGACCCCAATTTAAGACACATCTTTTGTTGAACTGCATGGAGGTCAATGCAAGGTGTAAGCACAGATTCTATATGTTCATATTTAGACACACTAGTTAGACCATGTAAAAAGAGACTTCTGTGAATATGCATAACAATTGTAAAGCATGCTCCACTTTGGAATACCAACAAGAGATGATTCAGAACTGTTTAGACAATTCGAGTAGGCCTATACGAGTTTGCCAGAGTTGTCATTGAAGAAATTGAGTCATATGCCGCTCAATTATGCGAAGTCTTATCTCACGAATAGGCCTATACAATTTTACATATGGGTTTATTATATGAAGACTTACAAATGGGATACCCATTTACTTAATCGGTCAGTAGCATACATGTAGGGCTGTAGGCTATATGTAATCTCTATCTCTAAAACTGATGCACGGTTGTCAAATACTTTCAAGCAGTAAATTCTGGTTATTATATAGCTTCACCAATATCTTTCGTCAAAGTCTCGAAGCTTTCGAAGCAGACTATAATTATATACATGTATATAGACTTACGATCGGTAAGCTTAATCTATAAACTGCATGGTGTGTCTGATGTTTACTGTGGACAAGCTCTTGCCGAGCAGACCATCAAGATACTATTATTTGCAGGATGATAAGTTAGTAGATCTAAGTAAATACGGTATGAGTGAATAATCACAGGTGAACTGCTCACATATTATTCAGAATTTCAATGCATGCAAACTATAAATCGGAAGGAGAATGTTTGATCTGAAATGACTGCATAAATCATTAATTAATCAGCCATGTTGTTTAATTGCAGATGGAGCTATTCACTTCCGGTTCAAACCATCGCCGAACCAATGACGTCATCGAGGAGGAACTACTAGCCCAGCACCGACGCGAAGAGGAACTGGCTTCCAGGCGACCGTACGCACATCACCCATCGTCAGCTGCTACTGAGGACTACGTGGACGGTGAGGCTCCAGCCAGCTATGGACCACCATCGAACGGTGGTCACGTGGCATCGGATTATGCGCATCCGGGGGAGAGTCGTATCGTCCTGGAGCTGATGGAGCAGCGGAGAAGGGAGCTGGAGCTTCGGGGTCGATGGAAGGAGATGGGATTCACTGTTCCAGACGAGATGAACGCCAACGAGACGCCGTTCACGCTTCCCGAACCGAAACCAGTTCCTCCGAAGGGAACGGTTACTACGAGGAGGGACGACAGGGAGTACTCGGCCTCTGACGCTGCCGGTCAAGGAAGAGAGAGTACAGAAAGCGGCGGGATGAAGGTCCGACCGTACGAGGATCCAGATCATTCGAGCGAGAGGAAGCTGGCGTACATCCCGGAAAACGAGACTCCGATTGAGAGGGAGATACGACTGGCCGGCGAGAGGGAGGACGCGCTCCGACAGGCCAGGGGGCTGCTGCCGCTGCTGGGAGGAGGAGGAGGAGGAGGAGGAGGGGCAGACCATGCAGCACAGGGGGGTCGAGAGGCGGTGAACGTTGAGATCGAGGTTACACCGTCGTCGTCTTCCAACGGGAACCACTACTACCATCAGGCGGCGGCGGCTTCCGATCCGAGCGTTAAGGTGAGCATGAAGAAGCTGGCGAGCAACCGACTCCAGTTGGAGCTGCTCAAGGAGAAGGAGAGGGAAGTTGCGCTGCGGTCTCAGGGCGCCATACACACTATTTCGGAGGAGCGCGCCGGGGAGCCAGTGAAGTACGTCGAAGTCATATCGAAGCAGCTCGCCGAATCTCCGACCCCGATCCCCTTCAAGTGCCTGCCGCCTGGTGCTAATCATTCGACCGAGACGAAGACGGTCATCATGGCAGGGGCCAACGGTCATCATGCGCCGTTGGAGGGAGGGAGGCCAGTGGCGCCGGAACCTCAAGTCACTTCTTCCACAACAACAGCTGTCAATGGAAGGACGAGACATTCGATATCAGGTGGAGGAGGAGGTCCGAGTGTGGAGCAAGTCAACGAGCTGGAAGCCGTGTTCGGTGGGAGGCTGCAGAAGCAGCAGCAGCAGGATGAGCCGACGATGATGATGATGCGACAGAAGTCGTCGACGACGAAGCCAACAGCAGCCGAGAGGAAGATACTGAACGAACTGAAGGAGATGCAGATGAGGGAAGAGGAACTGAAGTAAGACATATACTACAAGTTATAGGTTCTTGTTTTTTATACGACCTCCAAAATTTATAAATTCGATTAAAAATATTTTATCACAAAATAGAAGCGGTATTTAGCGCGTGAGGGTCGGTTAGGGCTCAGGTTAGGCGTCGTGAGGGTCGGTTAGGTTTAGTTTTAGGGTTGGTGCAGTCATTATGCTGAAATTGAAGCTGGATTGATGAAAAATAATTTTCAATTAAAAATTGATGAAAAATATTTGCTGACGAAATAGAAACGGGATTTATCGAACAAATTCTTGCCTAAACAGAAGCTGGATCGATTAAAAGGATTCTCGGCAAACTAGAAGTTGGATTTATGAAAGATAATAACGCTGCAACGTTAGTTCTAGGTGTCTTGGTGGTCGTATAAAAAAACAAGTACCACAAGTTATCCTTAAATTATTTAGACCATCATAGTGAAGCATGAATTACATTGTTGTATAATCTAAGTATGTATGAACACTTGTTATAGCGCCACTTCAAGATTCATACTCCGAGGTGCTCCCGACTACAGCGCGAACACTGAATCGGAGTTTCACGCCGACGCGTATATATGAGCAATTGTGGCAAGGCAAGCTGTTTGCGGCAGACGATTTACGATTTCCAATACGAAGAGCTTAGCAGACGATTCTACAAACGACTTAGCATGCTGTTGTAGGTTCTAAGCAAGGAGTCCGTATCACATAGGCACAACAGTAGGCCTATAGGAGGGCCGCAGGACGAATCTGGGCGATATGCCCTATTAAGTTAGCAATGCATGAATCATATGGTGGGAAGCCTGGGATTCTGAGCCTCAGGCCACATCATCCTATTAGTCATGCGAGAAAGCAATCACATTCAAAAATCAAAATGCAGTCACTTGAAAGGAAATGTTATTTAAAACAATGATCGATGTATTTGGCGATAGTTTATATAGGCCTAGCTTTTTATATTTATATTCTTTGCTGTCTGCTTGACATCCCCAGCAGCCACGTGACACTCGAATCTTTAGTCTACAAAATGCTTTTCAGTGTCGCATAGACAGTCAATATACAGTTTGCGACCCTTTACAGATGGTGACATCAGCTGGTAAAACGATGCACAGCATTTCAATCGTGCGACTGAATCATTTGTTTTGAGGAAGATTTTTTCTATTCGATCTTACACGCTCTACTGGTTTTCGTCATAGCTGAGATACGTTTTAAATGGCGGCGGATGAGATCGTCAACTTAGGCTAAAATGGCCACCTAGGCCTATAGCTATAGACTCTGGAGTTGGTTATTAGGACTTAAGCCTAAATCCGTCTTACAGTGGCCAACGGAACTCATTCCGTATAGACATAGCCTATACGTGTAGTTTATCAATTTTTCAGTCGGCTTAATGCATGGTCAGCCGATCGATGAAAAGTTCTATTCATTCCGAATGGTTCAATAGGTTTAGCCTATACGCGATAAATCAGTCGGCAGGTGTGCACCAGGTGGCTGCGAATTAAGGTTGCAGTTGGGAATGGGTTGTGACAGGTTCACCCCAACTAGCATGATCAAGTTTTTTAGGTTCAATGGGAAATTAAAAGGGCGACTGACTACAGTGTACACTAGACCTCCAGACCGGACTAAGCATTGTTCTGAGCATGCGCAGACTGTCACCAATCGTTGCTGAGTGTATGCTTCTGCACACTGAATCGACCTAATCGATCGGTGTACCGTGTAGGCCTACAGTAGGCTACGTGGGCGACTTAAGGCTATAGGCGTGCGATTTAATAACGCAAACAGCCTATGGATGGAAGAGAGGTCGATAAGTGCACGTAATTATTCAAACTGTGAGGTTCAGTGAAAGCTTTTAAAACTGTCAATCGTCTGCGTTTATTTCCGTCATCTTCAATCGGTCTAAACATCTGAAGCATGATTTCCAATCGATTTCAGTCTCTCTTCCAGTCGGATAGCTTGGCAAGCGTTTTTGTCTGCTGCATAACACGCCTACATGTATATGTGTATAGTTCGCACTTCGCAGTGTATAGGTCTATGCTTGTGACTAGACCTGATGCACGACATAAGAATGCTCTACGTATGAACTTTTTTAAAATAAACGTAGCCTCTATGTCAGTGGTTCACAACCTTTTTTGCCTTTAGGGCACTTTTTCGAAGTTGGAGGACACGAGGGCCACTTTTTCTTAGTTGAAGGACATTAGGGGGCCACTAGGTTAAAATTTAATTAACTAAAGGCATATAAAATTGTTATAATTGAATCAAAATATAATGTTTTATGCGATTTATTAACGTACAAATAAAATAATCGTAATAGAAAAGAATTATATATTCTTTCATGTCCAAATTGTCAATTTTAACATATATTTTCTTAATTCATTGAGATGCTGCGGGCCATTTTTTTAGGCCAGGCGGGCCACTTTTGGCCCGCGGGCCACGGGTTGGGAACCGCTGCTCTAGGTCTATGAAATTATACTGACGTTATACCATACATGTATACTCGATTGCATGGCATATTGTCTATGTATTGAATGCATGTGAAGCAACATGCACATTGCATCAAATACAGCGTGGCATACAGCCAGACCTAAATCCAATTGCGTTAAATCATAAAATAATATGACAGATCTACACGTGGGCCTATGGTTGAAGCGCTTCTTACATGCATACGCACAAAACAGCCTCTTCGCATTTCCCTTTCTCTTAACGTGCACATGAAAATACAGCGCATCGTGATATAACAGGGAGTTACCAAAAGCGACGGCCTGTGTTTTCTAAGCATTTCGCCTATCTACCCTCAGGCCTACATTGAGTTAGCTCTAGCGTTCACCGCTCAATTGAACCGAGTAACCTCTTGCTCTTAGAGGTTTGTATAAGAAAACTAGACTATAATATTATAGGCGTGTACACATTAGCTATACGGCCCTATAGACTTTATTACATTAGTCCCCAATAGTCAGTCTCTCGTTGGAGGTACGCCTGTCACCTATGGGTTGACTCTTCAGTGTTTTACAGTCTCCCGAGATCCTATTTTTATCACTGTTGCTTGACTGGGAGCGCCTCTGAGTTGGCTTCTTGAAGTGCGCTATATAAATTCTTGAAGTGAATGAATGAATGAACGAATGAATGAATGAATTAATGACAGCGTTGCTTTACGTTGCTTGTTGTTAAATCTTGTGTTGGTGTATTTATTTTTACAGGACCCAGCGACAGTCTTCCACACCGTTCGAATCTTTTGATGCCAATTCAGCCACCGTTGATTGATAATTATAATTACTTGGATTCATTTACCAATTCGATTATTTACACACGTTCGTTAATCCAAATGATATTCAAATGATATCCAAATGATATTCAAATGATATTCAAATGATATTCATATGATATCCAAATGATATTCAAATGATATTCCTGTCGTCTCTGTTGATGATGACGCAGCAGACGGCTAAAACGAAAATGATTTGCAACACTGACGACGTTCATAATCTCTGAACTGGCACTACGCTCCGTAATCACGTAATCATCTCACAGTCATCATAATCAACATGATTATTAATCACGTACCTGGTAGACCTAATCATCTCACACTCATCATAATCAACATGATCATTTGTCTTCTCCTGATTTGATTATTATTTAAATGCATATCAGTCAATGACTGTCATCATCCTCATCTTCGAGATAATCGTCAATTTTATTTAGGCTATGGTTCTCATCTATAAATAATTATAGTCTCATATAGGCTTAATTCAGACTCAAAAAAGAGAGAGTCAAGGTTTTACATTGACGCTCGAATAGGCCTAGGCCTACATAGAATGATTTGCCTATAAATAGAGCTGATAATTGATCAACTATCGATCTGCAACGGACGAAGATCAATCGAGTGATTCAGATGATCATTGGTCCGACAATGCGCAGAACATGAATCACAAGCGAGTCACAGCTTTAACTAGAACGTTCTTTTCATTATATAACGGTGCAATGAGAGAGAGACAAACACGCACAACTAGACGTAAGAAGACACACAACTATAGGCAGAAGGACAAAGACACGTGTGCACGCGTCATATCACATGCCTGCCACAGTATCTACACGCAGTCTATCTCTATATCGTATACATTGATAAGTTGCAGCTACAGATATAAATAGGTCTAATATAAAAGGCCTGCTTATATATCTATTCACGAACGAAATGCAGGCCTATATTAACCCCGACTGACTAAGGTGATATTATATTAAGTGGAAACCGTCTCCTTAAATACGCCAAAGATAAGCTATCTGCTGATTCCTGCTTTCAGCGTTAACAGCTGCACTCTTTCTGAACTTGACCATATCTCGATCTAAGTGGGCAGCCATTAGTATACGCCTAATCTTAAATCAAGCCATGCAGAGACATCCAGATAGGCTACATGGGTCGTCAGGTGACCGAGGTCCAACAGCTATGCCATCGCCCATCGCCTATACCCCATCACGTGCATCCAGACGATCCATGCGGGAGATGGTTTCATTTTGGGTGACACATGTCACCATCTCCGATCGAATTGACTTTCAGGCAAGCATTGACAGAATATGCTGCAACTGCAAACCTGGCAATCCAAACATCAATGCTTCTACGGTTTTGGTCGCCATGCACTGCATGCAGTCTATATATCACCATCGCAACAAGACTGGACTTTACTTTATGCCTTGATCTCTGTTTGGTGGAGATATGAAAATGTCCTTAACGGTCCTCTGAGGAAATTGACTCATGCATGGTTCAGGCTTCCTCTCTATATACCGACTTTCCTTGTTTTGACGACCACTATTCTAGAGCGGACTCTGCTCTTTTCCGCTCAATCCTCCCAAATCCTTATCACATATCCTTCAGGATCAATTCCCTGCCCATAAGGTCACTCAAAAATCAATACGAGACCCAGGCCACGTGATCTCGCCCTTCATAAAGTTTATGCCTTTGCCAAAGGAAGTTTTATTATGTGAATTTTGCATGACTTTGCATAAATATTGTATTATGTATTTCTTATGTAAACTACTTTGCGTTTGCTAGTAGTCTAATAAAGAATACGTACGTGTGTGCCTTGAACTTCTGTTATTACTTGAATATTATTTGTCTTACTATGGCCTGTCGTCCAAGTACACGCTGTAGCGGTAGAATGCTTCTTATCAAACAAACCTATTAAATGATGCATTGTATAAGTATTAAATAGGTAAGAATTAAGCTAGACAATATGTGGCGTATTGTAGATTATAATTAATATTACTTGTGGCATTAAGTTAGATAATAATAATAGCGCTATAACAATTCTTGAATACGCACTACATCAATTATTGAAATACAACGGAGGGCGGAAAGCAGCGTCAAACTTGAGCAGACGGCAACAACGGCAGACGATAAAGGAGACAGCGAAAAGATGGCGAAGGAAGAAGACGTAGATTTCTGAGCGAGAACGGCCATTAGTCAAACGTGGCGTTCTCGTCGGTAATTCAGAAGATCTGACGGTGAATTGGGTGTAGAAGGCGACACGCTGTCGGCCTGTCCCACTGGTGAGACTATAAGTCCTTGGGAACAGAGATACCAGGGCGTGTCGAACGAAACTTTGCGAAGTTTGATGTGACACTTGTGAGTGAACTGCGATTCGACATCGGGAGAAGGTCGATTCGGAACTGCAATTGCGATTGGAGTTCGACGGCAGAAGAAAGGGGCGAAACGACTACAAGACGAGCAAGCGACGAGAAGCTACCGTTGCTTGTGGAGAATCAACGAGGCGGACGAAACTACAGAGTGCTGTGTCCAACTACAGCATTCTCCGTCTACGCAGCTACAGAAGAGAATTGGAAACGACGGCAAACAAGAAGAAGGTGACCTTCCTTCCTCTTCGAACCTTCATTCCAATCCATACGAACTGAAGAACTTCTACATCTACGCTGGAGAAGTCCAACGTGGAAGTTAAGAAACAAGTTATAATATATCTTAGATAATACGCCACAAATAAGTAGATAAGATTATTGATTGTATTTTACTGTTTGATATTGTTTTATTATAATATAATCTTTAAACGAATCTCAGCTACATTTGTTTTAGGTCCTAGCTCATTCTAATATTGATCACCCGAAAGCCTCTGAGCATAAAGTTCCCTATTAAAACTAGATTTAAAACCCTAGATTTTGATAGACGGTGACAAGAGTGGGTGCCCATGCCGGGATAAAAGTCAGTAAAGATTTAAGTCAGTAAAGATTTGAATAAGTAAAGATTTAAGTCATTAAAGATTTAATTCAGTAAAGATTTGAGTCAGTAAAAAACTGTCTTTTGAACAGTATTAGAAAAGCTTTGAACAATTATAGCTAGGAGATTGTTAGAGATTAAATCTGAAATTGTAGATTGAAGATACTGCAGTAGGTTGTATGAACTACTAATCTCTAATAGTTTAATAGATTAGTTGTTGTTGTGGAACGGAATTGACACTTTGCAGAATTGAACAATTTCTATTTGTTAGAAATTTAAATAGCGCACATTGTTGCCAATATTTTGACATAAGTTGCTAGTCAGCAAGTAAGACAGTAAGTATGTCTGTAAGTGATTTTGAAGCTTGGTTAGAAATTGCCAAACGGATGAACATGGAAGGGGACGAAATACGTGCCTTTGTCAAAGAGAGACAGGCAGAATGGAGACAAGATAGAGCGACTGAGAGGGAGATCGCCAAAGAGATGAAATTAGCTGAAGCGGCAGCAGAAACGAGAAAAGCTGAAGCAGAAGCAGAAACGAGAAAAGCTGAAGCAGCAGCAGAAGTCAAGAGACTTGAAATGGAAGCAATTAGGAGTGCTGAAGCAGAAGCCAGATTAAACCGTGAAGCAGCTGAGACAGAAGCGAGAGAAAGTCGCTTGGCAACAGAAGCCAGAGAACAGCGTGAACACCAGTTAGAAATAAAGAGACTTGAAGCACAAGTGAGAATGCGTGAAATTGATTCGAGAGGGGAGCAAAACCAAGAGCACGAGAATGCCTACATGAGGATCGGTGATGGTCAACAACAGGGAGATCACCGAGAAAACAATAAAGGAATCAGAAATATCAAATTTCCTATATTCAACGAGTCAAAGGATTGTTTAGATGCCTACTTGTTGAGATTCGAGCGAACCTGTGTTGCGTATGAAGTTAAAAAAGAAGTTTGGTCGCTGACGTTAGCTAGACATTTGGAAGGCAGAGCACTGGAAGTATACCAAAGGTTGTCTGCAGAAGAGGTGCAAGATTATGAGTGTTTGAAGACTCAGCTGTTGAAGAGATTTCAACTTACTGAAGGTGGTTATCGAAACAAGTTCAAAACCAGTAAAATGGAATCTGGAGAGACACCTTCTAGTTTTGTACATAGATTGAGGAGGTACATGCAGCAGTGGTTAGCACAAGCGGGATTTGAAAGAACTTACGAAGGAGTGGAAGATCTATTGTTGAAAGATCAGTTTTACCTGACGTGCAGTCCTGAACTTCGTATGTACATTAAAGAGAAAGGTAAGATGAGTTTGAAGGACATGTTAGTTTGTGCGGAATCACACATTGAAGCACACGGTTATAAATACTGCGAGCAGTCTGCAAAACCAGATGTGAAATTTCATAGCGACAGGTTGAACGGTAGACCGTTTGAACACAGACCCAAGGAACAGTCTGTGTACAATCTGAACAGGAGTAGGAGTGATGTGAAGATAAATCAGGGTACACATCAAAACCGAGGGTTCAGTAGGGAAAGAGAAGTTGCAACTGGACATAAGATTACTTGTTTTTTCTGTGGAGAATATAATCACAAGGCAGTTTCCTGTCCACATAAAAACAGAGGTGTTGTTAAACACACTGCAGCAGCAGTGCAAATATTTGAGAATCGAGCACACCGGAGTATGCAAGAAAGTGAAATGCAGAGAATAGGTGATGTTGTTGGAAAAGAACAAGGTGAACACACCAGAATGCCACCTACACATATGCACATGGCAGCCAGTGTCATGATGACAAGAGCCGGTGATGATTGTATCAGTCTAGAGGATGAAAACGAGCATCAAGTAACAGTTAATGGGATAAAAAATGTAAAATGTATGTACGACTCAGGCGCAACCTGTTGTATTGTGAAGCGATCATTGATAAATGACGAAGCATTAACTGGAGAAGAAACTCATTGTATGTTAGGAGATGGAAGCGTAAAATGCTTTCCACTGGCTAAAATACAGTTAGAGAGCGAACATTTTAATGGCGAAGTGCAAGCCATGGTAATGGAGCAACCGGTGAAACCAGTGATAATCGGAAAGATCAAAGGTTTGAAATACATGGTTAAAAATGAAAGAACCGAAAATGTAATCAATGATGAACCGAAAGAAATCTGTGAGAATAATGCTGGAGTGAAAAGCAAAGGAATATTAACTAGAAGAACAGAACATGAGGAGAAACCATGTGTGAAGAAACCAGTAAGGTTCACTGATGATGTAACAAAAGATAAAGATGATACAGATAACAGGAAATCAAGTTTTAATAAAACGACGAAGAAGAACTTCAGAAATAAACCATTGAGATTGGTAGAGACGCATAATAAATATTTAATCACAGGTGGAAGAAGTGAATTGAATAATAGTCGTGTAAATCAGAATAAATGGTGGAAGCAAAGAGAAGACTGGAGAAATAGGGAGTATAGAGATAAGTCTAATGAGACTCAGTCAAGAAGATCCAATGAGTGGATGTATGGAAGATACAAAGAGAATCCAAATGTGGATAGGAGAAATACAAGGTGGAACTTGGATGACACAAATAGGTGTAACTGGAAAAACTATAGACATGTGACGAGAGAGTCTAGTAGTGATTATGGAGTTAGGTATGAGAAACCTAGTGATTTAAATTGGAGATTTAGAAGTAGAAGAGATGAGAATAGAAGTCGTGGAAACCATTGGAATAGTAGACCATGGTACAGAAGAGAACAAGGCGATAATTCTGGAAGAAGACAGAATGAGAATTGTAGAGGATACAATTATACGAGTAAATGGAAAAGTAGGTTATGGAATGACAGAGAATGGTCATGTCCTAACAGTAATGTAGAAAAGTGGAAAAGTAGTGAAGACTACAAAAGAGAATGTGGAGAAATGCAAGATGTCGAGACAGTGGCATGCATTTCAGCAGTTGTACACGATGGAAAAGTAGGATACAATGAGGAAGAAGAGATGCTGGACTCGTATGTCAGTAAACAAAGTGAAACAGAAGTTGTTAAGTGGAAATCTGATGTTGAAGCAGATGCATTGAGTGTTGAAGAGGAACACACAGATGAACTAGAAACAAGAAAGGGCATTACGTTGAACTTGTACAAAAAAGTGAAAAGAGATACCGGTAGATTATTAGAGGTGGAAAGGAGGAACTATCAAAGCAGGAGAAAAGATGCTGCAGATAGAAGCTGACAGTAGCTTGTGGAGAATATATAATCAAGAGTGAGTGTAAATAGAATACAGAATGAGACAAGTGAAGTTGAGTTGCTTATTTTAAGTAGTTCAGTGAGTTATGTTAAGTGATAAGGTGAATTTTAGGATCAAGTGAGGTAGTAGTAAAATTATTGTAGTTGTGTAGTAGTTAAGGACTAGGATGAGATTAATTTGACCATAGTATCTGAGTGTAATGGTGAGTCACTTAGATAAATAGAAAAACAGTTGAGTGATGAGAAAGTATTTAAGAGGAAATACTATATTCAGTGAGCTAAGTACTGTGGGTATTACATAGTTAAGATAATGAGATGTTCGTGAAATGACAAAGGTCATTCATTGTGAGAAATAGGATAGATGAATGCCATGTGTTGAGAAGGTAACACATATATAATAAGTAGAACTAAGTTAATAATAATAGTGAGTTAAGTGAGTCGAGGCAATGTGAAGCACTTTTGGATTGATCAATAGTGCGTCAAGTTACAACCGTTTAATCAGGAAGATTCTTCAAGGAACAGAAAATCTTGAAAGTTATGTCGACGACATTCTAGCGCATAATAAAGGATGGAGAGAACATTTGAAGACATTGGAGATATTTTTCGAAAGAGTGAGACAAGCGAATTTGACATTGAAGCCGAAGAAGTGTTCAATAGGATATGGAAAGATTGACTTTTTGGGACATACGTTGAACAAGGATGACATAAGTCCAAAGGAGAAATCAGTGGATAAAATAGTAGACATGCCACGTCCAAAGACAAAGAAACAAGTCAGGAGTTTTCTTGGAGCGATAAACTATTATCGGAAATTCATACCACACTGTGCGGAAATCATGGCACCGTTAAGTGACTTAACGAAGAAGATAGCACCTGGAATGGTAGAATGGAATGAAGAGCTGGAAGATAGTTTTACAAAGTTGAAGAACGAATTGGCGAAAGAATCAATTCTGAGACTTCCAAATTTAGAGAAGGATTTCATCCTACAAACTGATGCAAGTGGGAGTGGAATCGGATGTGTGATAATGCAGCAGTACGAGGGGACGAATCATCCCATAGCGTATGCGAGCAGGAAGCTGTTAGAGCGAGAGAGAAGATATTCTGTGGAAGAGAGAGAGTGCTTAGCAATCATGTGGGGTATAAGCAGGTTCGACCGATATCTTTGTGGAAAGACATTTACAATTGAGACAGACCATTGCGGATTGCAATATATGAAAGAGGGTCGAATGAAAAATGCAAGGGTGATGAGATGGAGTTTGGCACTCCAAAACTATTCCTTTAACATTAGATATATTAAAAGGTCCGAAAATGTTATGTCCGACTATTTAAGTAGAGGGATTGTGTAGTATAAGTTGAGATAAAGTAAATGAAGAAGTGTAAGCCAGTGAGTAAAGTGTATTAATTGTCATGTCGTGTATAGTAAGTGAATTAGTTTACTAGGTTAGTTTGTTAAGTAGGTGAGTTTGTTAAAGCCTGTAAACAGTCTTTTGAAGGAGGGGCATTTGTAGCGGTAGAATGCTTCTTATCAAACAAACCTATTAAATGATGCATTGTATAAGTATTAAATAGGTAAGAATTAAGCTAGACAATATGTGGCGTATTGTAGATTATAATTAATATTACTTGTGGCATTAAGTTAGATAATAATAATAGCGCTATAACAATTCTTGAATACGCACTACATCAATTATTGAAATACAACGGAGGGCGGAAAGCAGCGTCAAACTTGAGCAGACGGCAACAACGGCAGACGATAAAGGAGACAGCGAAAAGATGGCGAAGGAAGAAGACGTAGATTTCTGAGCGAGAACGGCCATTAGTCAAACGTGGCGTTCTCGTCGGTAATTCAGAAGATCTGACGGTGGAATTGGGTGTAGAAGGCGACACGCTGTCGGCCTGTCCCACTGGTGAGACTATAAGTCCTTGGGAACAGAGATACCAGGGCGTGTCGAACGAAACTTTGCGAAGTTTGATGTGACACTTGTGAGTGAACTGCGATTCGACATCGGGAGAAGGTCGATTCGGAACTGCAATTGCGATTGGAGTTCGACGGCAGAAGAAAGGGGCGAAACGACTACAAGACGAGCAAGCGACGAGAAGCTACCGTTGCTTGTGGAGAATCAACGAGGCGGACGAAACTACAGAGTGCTGTGTCCAACTACAGCATTCTCCGTCTACGCAGCTACAGAAGAGAATTGGAAACGACGGCAAACAAGAAGAAGGTGACCTTCCTTCCTCTTCGAACCTTCATTCCAATCCATACGAACTGAAGAACTTCTACATCTACGCTGGAGAAGTCCAACGTGGAAGTTAAGAAACAAGTTATAATATATCTTAGATAATACGCCACAAATAAGTAGATAAGATTATTGATTGTATTTTACTGTTTGATATTGTTTTATTATAATATAATCTTTAAACGAATCTCAGCTGCATTTGTTTTAGGTCCTAGCTCATTCTAATATTGATCACCCGAAAGCCTCTGAGCATAAAGTTCCCTATTAAAACTAGATTTAAAACCCTAGATTTTGATAGACGGTGACACACGCCTACCTCCGATCTGAACTTCATTCTTCTCTTCGCCCATGCACTGTAAAGTATGTTCACTTGACAGTGGCAGCGTAGAGTAAGAAAAAATTGGAGGTTCCATTTGGGGGTTTCCGTTTGTGATCTCCATTTGGGGTTTCCAGTTGGTGGGTTTCCATTTGGTGGGTTTCCATTTGGGGGGTTTCCATTTAGGTTCTCCAATGGACACGGTCGAAAAATACTCAGAATATACACAGAATTAGCTTTTTTCAATTTGGAAATTATAAGCATTTGTGGGTTTGAACCTGTTAGCCCTAAATACTCCCATGTTTTACAGGCATAATTTCTTTGTCCTGCGAGCAAGGATCAAAATTCGAGCCTTTGTCTTCATGCATCTTTACACTGTCTCAGAACCACTTTCATCCTCTGGACCTTACCCACTGGGAGCGCCTCTGATTGATATGCACTGTGTGAAGCGCTTCATAAATTTACGGATACATTGCATTACCGGTAGCTTACAATACATACAACATGTAGGCTACCATATACGAAGGACCAATCAGCCACGCTAAGGACAAAGTACATATAGATGATAGATCATCGAGGTCTTCAAGGCCAAGAACAAGACAAGACTCCTGATTCCAATATGAGGTCGTATATATCTGCAGGTACTGCGAATGAGCATTTTCTGTCACAAAAATCAAAGTGAACATTATAATTATTAGAAAGCATATTGAAGATGAAACGTGTTGGTTTCCATATGAATACACCATGTCCATAATTATGGGTAAGGCTATGTTCAATTTCAGTCTCTGACATTAGCAATCTAGCCTTGGGTATTATATACAAAGCACACAAATTTGATTTTTTTAAATGGCATTATAGGTATGCATACCGTGGGGCGCGGTGGCGTAGTGAATAATTATGTTTGTTGCCTTGCAGCCAGAGGGTTCCAGGTTTGAATCCACCTCAAACCGCCGCGCAGGGACCTTAGGCAAGTCCTTCACTCGCAATTACTCAGCGCTTCGGCGTGAAACTCCGATTCAGTGTCCGTGCTGTAGTCGGGAGTGCTTCTGAGTAGAGTTTCTTGAAGGGGCGCTATGACAAGTGCATATATACATTACATAGCCATGCAGCTTCTATCTATTCCATGGCATTAGTGTTTGATGAGTACACTGAGTAGGTCTGCTATCCGAGTGACCAGGGTCCCATGCAGATCATCGAGCTGTGGCTCGCAAAAGAATCTTAGATGAGTCCGATCACGTCTGCTGAGTCCGTAGCTTCAGATGCCAGTTCGTATAGCCTACATGTTGTGTGCAAGAAGCACAGATGGGCAAAGCACATGGACCGTCTGGCAGAGTTCTACCCTATCTGCTTTCCACAATGCTCAGCCGTGGTTTATAAGCCATAGGTCTAATAGTCTTCAATTAATAATTCCAAACTCACGCAACACAGGCCACATGGCCCACATTCAGTGTAAGAATTGTGGAAAAATAACTGGGGATTGGACCATTATCCACTTGGAATTGGGTTGTGAAAAAATAGTTTACTACGGGGTTCTAAAAAAGACTGGGGGGTGAAACCCTTAACTCCCCCGGCAATTCTCACCCTGATTACATTTAATTTCAAGGCGGATGATCACAAATTAAGTTATTACTACAGGAGTCGAATTCAAATGTCGGCAGCCAACAGGGCGCCCATAACGTCCTTCTACTCATTTCTCCAATGCCATCCGCTGATTGGAATGTTCAGTGAATGGGCCTTTTGGAGGGAGGGTAGCAGAACCGCATCCGGGACATTCCGTGCGCTCTTCATGCCAGAGATGTTAACCATTTTCATAAACCCAATTCCCATGAGATTGGTAGACAAGATAAAGAAATCGCCAGATGCAGTCGACTTCCCACCGCTGCACAGTGTTCACTCTTGATCAATTTATAGGCTGGAGATGAAGGCGCCCTGATGCTCTTCAGTGGGACCGGGCAGTGCATGAGGCGCATCTCAACGAAGAGCCGATCATGGCATCATGCATCACAGTTTGCATGAAGTGTACTCACTTTTGAGTTGGAAAAGTGGTATTTGTCTATTTTAAACTTACTGCCTTAACCATGTCTATTGTCTATTAGGTAAGCTTATTCATCTGTTTGAGCGATAGTCGTAGCCGCGTATCGTCGTATCCTTCTGCTTGAAGACTATCGTAAACATATCTTGGGATTCTCATCGTTTGACGACAATCGGAACCATGGAATGTATCGACTTTGTTTGAAGATCATAATCGTAACAACTAACCATTTCTATGTAATCGAGAAAAATTCTTATTCATATTCTTTTGTTTTGTTGACAATCGAAATCACGTGTGCGTCTATATATTCTTCAACTTGAAAGATAGTCGCAACCATGTCTATGCAGCCATATCCTGCATTTTGAAGACAATCGTAGCCATGACTACGAACCCCTACGTATTCTTCTGCTTGTATGACAATCTACGTAGGCCTATACGTAGGCCGATTATTCTGTTTTAGCGATCCTCGTTGCCATGGCATTGCGTATCTGTTTGAGTCTGTCGAAACCATACACATTTACATTCCTCTGTTGAATGACAATTAATTATTGTTACCATAGTTAGGCTATGTCATCATACGTGCTATCCACGTATGATGACAATCGTGACTACACATAGGCTATAGTCTTCTGTTTGAAGAATAATCGTAGCCATGCCTACGTAGGCCTATTCTTCCGTTTGTTCGATAGCTTTTAGCATAGGTCCTACTTATAGGCCTATAATTATATAATTATACGAATTCTCTTTGTTTGACACTAACCTTAGCCAGAGCTTATCCCACTGTTTGAATACTCAGAGGCGCTCCCGACTACAGCACGGACACTGAATCGGAGTTTCACGCTGAAGCGCTGAGAAATTGCGAGTGAAGGAATTGCTCAAGGTCCCTACGAGGCGGCTTGAGGTGGATTCGAACCTGCAAGTAACCCTCCGGCTGCAAGGCAACGAACTTACCCACTGCAAACCGCGCCCCACAACAGAGTAGCCTATTTTTTAGGTCAGCAGTTGTAAGTTCCTATATGAATTTGAAATCACGGAAGTTGTCACTAACCAGCTCACTAACGTCTCAGCAGAGTGAAATCGTAGTCTCGTAGATTAAATTTCAAGTAAATTTTGGATGTAGGCTAATCCGTATCATTTCAAGATTACTCAAAGCAGTAGAAATTTCAGCTTTACTCCATGACGAATCGGGCTCTTTATAGTGAGGACGTTAGGCTCGTGCACTATTAGGGGTTCTATACAATGTATGTGCGACAAATACATGTATGTGTCGCACACATATAGGTAGGATAGGCCTATCAAATTCACAAAAATACTAA